>PVIC010012917.1:0-38899 GCA_004025085.1 Thryonomys swinderianus
ATGTGCTTCGGGGATTGAACCAGACAGAGCCTTCTCACTGAGCTAAACCCCCAGCCTTTATAATTTTCACTTTTATTTTGAGATTGGGTCTTAGTAAAATTCTTAAATTGCCCAGGCAGGGCTTGCAATCCTCTTGCCTCAGCCTCCCAAAGTGCTGGGATATATAATTTATGCACAGACCTCATTGTAAGAAAACTAGCTGAGATTATAAATTCCTATAAGACAGGTTTCATCAGTCGATCTTTATGCTCCATGGAAATTACTTGGTGTACATACATATTAAACAAAGGAAGACATTTCTTGTCCAGGGTCTTAGAGACTTTGGATTACAAACCTAAGTTCCTTTTAAAAAAATATTTTTTGGGGGCCGGAGATTTAGCTCAGTGGTTCTGGCGCCTGCCTCGCAAGCGCAAGGTCCTGAGTTTGACCACATACAATGCTGGGCATGGCGACTCACGCCCACCAGCAATCAACACCACATACCACATCGCCAGGCGTGGTGGCTCACGCCTGTAATCCCAGCACTCGGGAAGCAGAGACAGGAGGATTGCTGAGTTCGAGGCTTGCCTGGGCTACATAGTGAGCTCAGGGCCAGCCTGAGCTACAAAGCGAGACTCTGTCTCAATAAAATATATATATATTTTTTGATACAATAGAAAAGGTAAACGGCAGAATGTAGCAGTCAGCTCAGAAAGCATTTGACACTCCTTACAAGTCTGGACACAGGTTTTCTGCCAGCTGGAAGATTCCAACCCAGGCTCAGCAAAGGGTCTCCCGCACTGAGCACAGCAGAACTTGCAGAGGATGTGAGCAGGGGTCTGACTTCACGGCCCTCGGGAGTGAAGCAGCGCAGTAACGGATGGTGATGATACAGGGAAGCAAGTCTAGCTCCCAACCCGCTAGGCACCTAAAATGTGAGTTCGTGTTCTCTAAAATCGGAGAATGCATTTCAGGAATGATGGAGATTAAGAGCAGGAAAGCTTTATTGAGAAAGAAAGCTTCTGCCTTAGAGGGACAGAAAGAGGACCTGAAAGTGGGTGACCTGCTCACCTCACTTCCCAAGGGGCTTTTATGGAGCAAAGCCACAAGGTGAGGTGGGTTCAAGGTGGGACAAAACTATAGTCAACCAGGGCCGGAGATTTAGCTCAGTGGTTCCGGTGCCTGCCTTGCAAGTGCAAGGTCCTGAGTTTGATCCCCGGTAACCACATACAATGCTAGGCGTGGTGACTCACGCCTGTAATCCCAGCACTCGGGAGGCAGAGGCAGGAGGATTGCTGAGTTCGAGGCTTGCCTGGGCTATATAGTGAGCTCAGGGCCAGCCTGAACTACAAAGTGAGACCCTATCTCAAAAAAAAATTAAAATAAAAATAACTATAGTCAACCAGTAACATTGCAAGCACAGTTGCTGAGGTAATATTGGTACCATGAGAAATCACAAAATGAACAAAGCGATGATCAACCAATAAGATTACAACAATATAGTTGCTTAAGTAATATTGATTAAATGGGGATTCAATAAGAAATCAAGTCATACAACAAGCGTATAAGGATTTTCAGTCAGGAGTCTTTTCTAGGAGGGGTGATTCAAGGTCCTGGCCCTCCACCCTGGGAAGGAAACTGAGGCCTGTCAATCACTGCTTTCCACGAGGGGTAGTTTCCTCCTTTGATAATGCTGACTTTCAGTGGAGGTCCTCCTTTCTTGTGGGCTTTTTGAGGGCCCAGCCCTGTCTAACTGCCTACAAGTTGTCTAACTAGCTTACCTACCTGTAACAGTGAGGTGTTTGGCAAAGCTTTAGATGCCAGGCCTTTAAAGTGGACTCTGTACTGCACCCCAAAGCTAGTTCAGACACCTCCCAAATCCAGCAGGATGTAGCACAGGGACAGCAGTTGCCATCTGTCCTGTAAAGACCCCCCTGCTCGACCCTGACTAGCCTTGTGATTGGCAGTTTTTCTCAACCATCATTTCCATGTCACAAGAGGAGAAACTGAGGCTGAACAGTTAGGGACGTGTCTCAGGTCACCAGGTCGAGAAGCAGAACTGGGCGCACACCGTGTGAGGCTGATCTGCCTCCAGGCCCTGTGCTCCGCAGCCCACAGGGCCATCGGGGCTCTGTGGTTCAGGGTGGGGACTCTGGTGCTTACTTGGGCAAATGAGTCACGCCCATTCTGCCCCCCTCTGCCGACACCTGGTGCTTGGGGATTCCCAATATCAGCGCGGGCCAAGGCCTGAGGACTGATGTGATCTCGGCAGTGTGTCCTCTGCCTCAGGAAGGTGACCCTCTCCTCACCTCTTCTCCAGGAGTCCCAGCCCCCAGTGAGAAGGTCAGAATGGCGGTGGAGGGGCTGCGACCAGAGCACTAGGCGCCATTGGGACTGTCACGTTCTGGGTCTGTATTAGAAACTCATTTTTGGAAAATTAAGTTAAAACCACTATTAAACATTTAGCACACTGAATGCAGGCTATCAGCAGAGGTCTTCACTGGGTGTTGGAACCCCACTAGGCAGGTTTTAGTGATCATTGCATAGCATTGTAAATGCATTTTAAAAAATCACTTAATTAAAACTCATAATAACAAAATGTTGTGATAACTAAACTATGCCTCAATAAAACTGTTAAAGTATTAAAGTATCATCAAAAATAGTTGTAACAGTGTACACAAGCTATGTCCAATAGAGCACTTTTTTTTTTAACCAGACTTAGATAATGTTTTTGGTTTGGTTTTCTTTTCTCCATAATTAGGACATAAAATGTTAGGGAAGTTGCACAGGATAGAAGCGTGAAATCATTTCTTAAGGCAGCAAGTGAAAGGCAAGCACCGAGCGGCAGTTGAGGCGTGAAGAGGAGCATTTTTCTGCACCCAGTAGGCGCAAGGTGCTGCTGTCGAGTTTTTTCCAACCAAGTCCCGGCTGTGGGAGCCAGGCAGCTGTGCGACCCAACAGCACACGCTCCACAGGGAGAGCTGCGACTTTAGCAGATCTTGTTTTTAACATCTTGAAAATGTGCTGACTGTCTCAGATTTTGTTAAAATATCAAGCCATATCCATTTTTAAACAGGTGCATATGCTGCGTGTCTGGAGCGAACTCTTCATACGTGTTTAGACTTAGACGCCTCTGCCTTGCATAGAGCACCTCTGAACCACTTGAGTGGGGGTGAAAAGGTACCTTTTACCCCGAAATGCACAAGGGAAATGCAAGGACTGCTGACATCAATGCCCAGCGAGCAGGTGCTCTGCCGCCCGGAGAGAAAGGTGGAATGGGAGACCCACAAACGTAGCCACCATGTGGACACCCCTGCACCCTCTGGACTTTCTGGGAGTAATTAACTAACTGCACCTTTTCATAACTAGAACAGGTCCAGCCAGCCGGTCACTGGGAGTCATAACCTAAACCGGAATTGTGTCCTGACGTAGGCCCCTGGGACAGTAAAGAAGAGAAGGCAGAGGGTGCTGCTGGCTGCTTCAGAAGTAGCTGGACTCCCTGCTCCTCCCCCGCCTCACCTCAAGCACATCAGGAGCAGCAGGACGGTGGGTCCGTGTCTGTGGGTGCAGGTACAACCTCAGACTGCACCGGCCCTGCCTAGAGAATATTTGGAAGAGAGCGGACTGGTATGAACCATGCACAGATCTTTTTCTTGTCATCATTCCCTAACCAATGCGATACAACAGGTATTTACAAGACACTGGTGTATTGTGACTCACAGAAAGACAACCGGAAGTGTTCAGCGGTTGTGTCACATCCACTGTGGGGAGCTGGTGCGTGCCCCACCCCTAGCATTTCGCACATTTTTAGGTGTTGTTCAGATTCTAGATACTCTCTCTGCTCCTTTGTCCAGTCGTTGCCTTCTGTCTAAGCAGAGCCCAAAAGCAGGGTGTAGGTCACTGTTGAGGTCTGGGGCCCCGCCCACTGAGATCAGGCCACAGATGGGACACTGGTGTCTAAGCCATCAGTGACAAGCTGTCCTGTGGCAGCCACCCTGCCGGGCTCTGCACACCATTTCCTACATGGTTCTGCTCGAAAAGTGTAGCCACGTGCCATGGTTGCCCCCCAGCACAGATCCTGCATTCTCGGCAGCTGGCAGGTTCAACATCGGTGGGGACAACAGGCCTGGCCATAGCTGAGTGTTGCCAGCCTATAGTTCTCATGGGAGGAGCTAGGTCCCCGGGGACAGGGCCATCCTTGGGGGGCACCGGGCCCCTCCTCAGCTTCTCAGTGGCCACAAGGCGAGCAGTTTCCTTGGCTTCGAGCTTCCTGCTGTGACTCACCACCTCACCACAGGCCCCAAAACAGCAGGGTCCCTGGTGGCAGCAACCTCCTAAACTGGGAGCTGAAACGATCCTCTGGCATGAAAGCCGATGGTCCCAGGTACCCGTCACAGAGGTAGAACAACTCTTTCCAGCATTTGCTTCCCACGGCTACAGAAAAGCCCCACAGGCCGGAGAGCACCCAGGTGACACCATGTCCCCAAGATCCGCCCACACGGTTCTCACACACTTCCCTTGTTCCTAACTCTCTTGCTTTTCTGGGAGCCCTCTCTCTGCTGCCATCTACAACCCATCTCCTTCCTGATCTCTTTACCCTGGCATCGTTACTCTTGCCATTTCTTGGATATCTGTTATTGCCAATAAGTGCCAGTGTTGGAATATCCCATTTGCTTGAGGGTGCGCATCAGAAGGCAGGTGAAGGCTGCAGGTGAGGACAGCACAAAGCTGGTCTCACCTTCCCATCTGCTAAGATCAATTCCCTTCCCTCAATTTAGGATTTTGGAGCTGATATGTTCTTCAGGAGTGAGATTTAAAACCTAGCATCATAGACACCAGCTGGTTACCTGAGGCAAAGTAAAGACTAAGGAGAAAGAGCCAGCAAACCCACCACTGTATAGCAAAAATAGACAGGGAGGAAGCAGGTTCTACTTAGTGTAGCGACAGAGAGACAGACAGAGACAGGGAGGATAGGGGATGGATCAATCCACTGGGAATATGAGTGGGCAGATAAATGATAGACAGATAATAGATAGATGCAAACACATACGCATTATTCTAAATCTTATCACTGGGATCATTGAATCTATAATTGTGAAAAGCAGTTCCAGAAGAACCACATATTCCATGGTGCTGTGCCTGGCAGTGGTTTGCTCCCTGTCTACAGTGGTGGCCTGCTCTGGGTCACTCCTGGGCACAGCATCGGTGGGGCAGCATCGAAACGCAGAGACCCCTGCCCACCTCCTCCCAGTCATGTTTCCAGCCCCGTACTGTTCCCCATATGAAGCACAGGTGCCTTGTTGCATCCTCTGCTCTGCTTTCTACTGTCCTGACCTGGTTACAGCTGTCTCTTGGCTTCTCCAGCATCCAGTCAGGATGGTGTCTTGGAAAGAGTGGCTCATGGTGCAGAGGGAGGCAGCTGCCACATTGGAGCTACTGAGAAGACGGTTATGCTTAGATCTAAAATCCTCCGCCCCTAGACTCATAGGTTCAGAGGCCGGACTTCCAGAAGAAACTTGGATCTTGAGGGTGGTCAACTCATCAAGGGACTGACCCGCCAGTGAGTTTCCCGCTGAACAGACAAGTGGGATAAGGTGGGTCACTGAGACACACCTCTGATGGGCACATCTTGCCCCAGCCCTTCTCCCACTTTAGTCCTGGCTCCTCCTCTCACTTGGTTTCCTGGGTGCTAGGAGAGGAGCAATTTCCCTCCACCATGATGTTTCCACCTTGGAGTCAGTTTAGCGTAGACTCAACCCTCTGAAATGGTGTATCAAAACTGTGGACATCTGCTATTGGTCCCAGTGATAGAGGAGCTGACCATTGCCAAACAGTTTTGAGCCAGGAGTGGGGACATGGCTATGATTATAACTGACCATGGGGTTCAGAAGCCTGGAATTGGTTTATGGGAAGAGTACGGAACAGGGTGGAGAACTAGACTGGAGAAAACCAGAAGGCTGTAAGCAGAGCCTGAAGGCTGATTGTTGTGGAAGGTCAGCTGACTGGGGGCCAGTAGGACCACAGACAGTAAAGACTGTGTTCGTGAGGTTTCACATGGGAAACTCTACTAGAAAGTGGAGTGGAGGCCATGTGCATTACCTTCTGGCAAAGAAATTTTCCATGTACTGTACATGCCCTAAAACTTAGTGTGAGGCTGAGTTTAAAAGTAATGCACTTGTTTATCTGCTGGGGAAAATTCCTAGGCAGCACAGTATTCCAACTGTGGCGATGGTAGTGCTGGCTGCCTTCAGTCAGGTTTATATTAAGTAGTGGGAACAAAAAGAAGGGTAGAAAAATTTGAAGACTTGTAGTTTGGCCAGAGAAAAAGGTGTGTGTAAAATCGGGGTTAAAGAAAGTGTGGTTGCTAAAGACATTACTGCCATTAAAAAGAAACTGAGTACTTGGCACTGAGACTATGGTAAAGACTTGAAGGTATCCCAGAAGTTGGCCAAAAGGGTGTATAAGGATAAATACCATTAAAGGATTTTGCTTTGAGAAGAGCCCCAGGCATCTGGCTCACTCATGGGTGCCTAGGGAAGCACATCCCCGACTCTAGCCATCCAAAAGCTCAGAGTCCATTGTGACTGTGTCCAAGCAGACCAGGCTACTTCTTGAGCTGGTGTCAGAAACTGGAATCATCCATGTAATGCTGGTCTCGAGGGCACACAGAACACAACAGCCATGGGATCATGGACACTGTCACTCAGATTTCAAAGGAAGGGCCCAGAGGCCAGGTGATGTATAACAAGAGTCAGAGTCCCTGCCATGAACATTGTAAAGAGTGATACTGAAGCCGTCTACAACTTCCTCCACTCCAGGAAGTTGTAGATGCCATGCATACAGGGCTTCTATCAAGGAAACCTTTAGGCAATGAGTGGGGTCAAGTCAGGTGGAATGTGACCAGCCAGGCCATGGCGGTAGAGCCACCCACACCCTTGGGACTTAACATGTTGGCACCACATGACTCAGATGCCACCCAGGGGCTATAGGATGTAAGGTTTACTCTGCTGGATTTGGGTCTGACTTTAGTCCTACTTCTTTCAGTTCCCCTATTCCTCCCTTTTGGAATGGGAATGTTTACCCTTCACCACTGTACCTTGGATTCTGTAGCTCATTTTTTAGTTTTACAGAGGTTCACAGCTAAGAGTTTGCCTTGAGTCTCAAACGAGGCTTGACTTTGGACTTTTGAAAAATCCTGGAACTGTTGAGACTTTGGGGGAAGCATTGAGTTTCTGGTAGTAGACAGGGTAGTTGTGCTATATTAGGCAGAATTATGAACTCATTGGTTGTATTTAGAGACTGAGTATGGTTTAAGGAAGTGTATCCAGGTATGAAGCTGAGCAGGAGCAGGATGGAGCCGTTAGGGTGGAGAGTCACCTTGACTGGCTTTGGGGTCTGTCCAGACACACTCCTAGGTGTGTCTGGGTGTCATGAAGTCTTGGCTTCAGGGTCTATGCCTGGTTCCCAGTCCTTTCCTGTCTACTCTGCTTCCTGGCTGCCACAAACTGAGCATATTTGCTCTGTCCCACATTCTGGGAGTGACACTTCTGCTGTGGAGCCAGCTGACCACGACTGACTGCTCTGGAACTGTGAGCCAGCTAGACCTCTCTTCCCTAAAACTGTGGATCTAGGGTATTACATTGCACCAACAGGAAAGCTGACCATTATACTGAGCCATTGCATCTCTGAAATACATAATGTGCTTTCTTATTTTTACATGCACTCACAGCTAAGAGTTGCTTTCAGTTTCAGAAGGGACTTTGGACTCAGACTTTTGAGAAATATTGGAACTATTGACAGATCAGCAACTCTTAGAGATGCACTGAGTGCATTTTGCATAATGAGATGGGGGCCTGGGGTGGAATATTGTTCGTTACATCTAAAATACCCCCTAAAGTCTCATGCATTCAGAGGCGGGACTTATGGAAGGTGGTGGGACTTATGGAAGGTGGTTGGATCACAAGGGCACTATACCATCCCAGCCAGCAGCTACCAGAAGTTGGCTTATCCCAGCCTTCATTTAGTCAAGCTGCTTAAAACTTGAGTTATTACATCACTGTTTAGTATATAGATGCAAATTACAAAGCTCCTACTTCCTGAGTCCATGAAAACAGTATGGGTTAGGGTTTTCTGGACTGCTTGACAAGACATAGCTGACACACACGAATACCCTGTCTGCTGCAGTGACTCTGGGTCGCCCCAGGGACAAGTCCAGGACCTTGTACAGAGAGACCTTAATCCCTGGGTGTTTGAGGCCCTTAGGGAAGATGTCACAGCATTTGCAAGTAAGCTATGTTTACCCTGTGTATACTGCAAAGCCTCGCTATAGTATTTATAATAACGGATGCCTTGTGGATACTGCATAAGCAGTTATTGTACCATTGTGAGAATGACACACAGAACAGGCTGTAGGTGTTCAGTTCAGACACAGCTGGTTTTCTGAGTGTCTCCCGTCCTGGCTGGCTGGATCCACGGGTGTGAAATCACTTAGCAGCGTGTCCATTTGTACCTGTCCGGCTTACACGTGCACCCTGCTCAGCACAGCTGAGAAAGCCCACCACCCTCTTCCTTGTCTCTCGCCAGCTCCAGGTTGCAGAGTGTCCACACAGGAAGTGGGGATACAGTCTGTACCCACAGAGGGGTGTGGCTGCGACTGAGGAATTGCACCTCCCTGCTGCTGAGCCCAGCAAAGACTGTTCTTTGTGACCGGCCTGACCCCCAGGAGACCCGAGGACATCTAAGAGGACGATGCGACGGAGGGACAGAGAGCACGAGCCCCCCGAGCGCTGAGGGTGGCCCTGCGGCCCTCTCCATCCCTGCCCCCGGCTGCCCCCATAATGGCCTGCAACGCCACCACCTTCCAGCCCTACGAGCACCTGCAGCTGAACGCAAGCCACTTGGCGGACCTGGGGGCTACCCCTCTGTCCGCTCCGCTCAGGATCTCCCTGGCCGTCCTGATGCTCCTGATGATGGTGGTGGGCTTCCTGGGCAACACGGTGGTCTGCATCATAGTGTACCAGAGGCCGGCCATGCGCTCTGCCATCAACCTGCTGCTGGCCACCCTGGCCTTCTGTGACATCATGCTGTCCCTGTGCTGCATGCCCTTCACTGCCGCCACCCTCATCACGGTCCACTGGCACTTCGGGGACCACTTCTGCCGGCTCTCGGGGACACTCTACTGGCTCTTTGCGCTGGAGGGCGTGGCTGTCCTGCTCATCATCAGCGTGGACCGCTTCCTCATCATTGTCCAGCGCCAGGACAGGCTGACCCCACGCAGGGCCAAGGGGGTCATTGCTGTGTCCTGGGCACTGTCCTTCTGCATTGCCGGACCCTCGCTGTGGGGCTGGACGCTAGTGGAGGTGCCAGCGCGCGCCCCGCAGTGCGTGCTGGGCTACACCGAGCTTCCTGCCGACCGCGCCTACGTGGTGACGCTGGTGGTGGCTGTGTTCTTCGTGCCCTTTGGCATCATGCTCTGCTCCTACCTGTGCGTCCTGAACACAGTGCGCAAGAATGCGGTGCGCGTGCACAACCAGTCGGACAGCCTGGCCCTGCGGCAGCTGACCCGGGCCAGCCGGAGGTACCTGCAGAGGCAGCAGCAGGTCAGTGTGGACTTGAGCTTCAAGACCAAGGCCTTCACCACCATCCTCATCCTCTTCGTGGGCTTCTCGTTCTGCTGGCTGCCTCACTCTGTCTACAGCCTGCTGTCGGTGTTCAGCCGGAGTTTCTACTATGGCTCCTCCTTCTACACAGCCAGCGCCTGCGTGCTGTGGCTCAGTTACCTCAAGTCGGCCTTCAACCCCATCGTCTACTGCTGGAGGATCAAGAAGTTCCGTGAGGCCTGCATTGAGCTGCTGCCGCACACCTTCCACATCCTCCCCAGAGTGCCCGAGCGGGTCCAGCGGCGGGTCCGGCCGAGCACGGTCTATGTCTGCACCGAGAACCAGTCCGCGGTCTAGGGCACAGGGCTTCCTGTGGCTCAAGTTTTCGTTTTCATTTTGTGGTGCCTGTGTAAGCACAAAGCACTCATGTATCACCCGAGGGACTGCAATGCCCACATTTCAAATTCTGGAAGGTGAATTCATTTTGTTCCTCACTGCAGGTCTGGTGGGAGCTGTAAGGTCATCATGAGGCTCACAGGGAGCCAGCTGAGGGGTGCAGAGAGCCAGGGAGGGGCGAATGGGGAGGCAGGCCAGGCAGGGTGCTGCCCATGGTGCCCACAAAGCCCCTCACACCTGCAGGGCCAGGTTCTGACCCGAGATACCCACAGAGGGCACAGCCAAGTTCCGGATTGTCATTCATTCCATTTGCCACCAGCGTTTTCTGGACTTAGGGCTGTGGGTGGGTCTGGGTGTCGTGCAGGGGTCTATGCAGGTCAGATGTTCGTTCCTGACAAGTGCCAAATTACCCTTCCTGAAAAGGAGCAGAAGCACATGGAGAACCAGAGGGTGCCATCCCTGCTTTTCAGGCCCTGGCACGACACGGAGCCCCAGTGGCTCCAAATGTAGATTGTACCCTGGGCAGTTCGCCGCAATCAAAAGGCTAACTGGGCTCCCACATGGTCCCTCAACTGGCCATCCCAGCCCTCTGCCCCCCGCCACCCTCACATGCTCTGGCACTCTGGGCACCACGCCCTGGGACTCACCCCTGAGCAAGTGTCCACAGCAACTTGCTCTGTTTACACGTTTCCTGAGCAGCCCGGGAGCTCCAGAGCTTGAGGGTGACTGAATCCACACGGCGAGGGAACTGCTGCGGGGCCGGCAGGGAGCCTGGGCTCCGGGTCCCTGGGCTCTGCTCCTCCTGCCTCACTCGCGCCCTGCTGCTGAGGGACCTCCCGTGTGGGCCGGGATCGGGGAGCACAGCCGCCCGAGGACACCTTTCTTGAGCCCTTCACTCAGCCACCCACTGCCACCGTGAGCGTCGAGGCCAGGCAGTGACCCCTGGGCTCTGAAGGAGAACTTCGTCTGACCCCATCAGGGACTAGTTGGGAGACTGTCCCTTGCACCTCCTCTGCCTAGGTCTCACCTCTCCCATTGCCAAGCAATGTCTAAATAACCTCAAACTCTCTTTCTAACCTGGATGTGTTTCCACCACCACCAGACCCCTGCCCTTGTTTACTCAGCCGGGCAGCGAGCATGGACCGAAGGCCTTCTGGACGGAGGGCAGTCTGGGGGAAAGGAGGAGAGAGGCGGCATGGACAAGTCCGTCCCGCTCCTCCCCTCTTTCTCTCCGGCTCTCTGTTCTTGCAGCTGCAGCTGAGGTCTGGCATGGGGCAAGGAAGGTAGGAGACAGAGAACATGTCTTACCTCGCTGTCTGCCCAGGCAGGGCTGTCAGGCAGTAGCTGGTGCTTTCCTTGCCAGCCGGGGTAGAGAAGGACCAGGGCCTCTCCGATAATTCTTGTCCCCAGGGCCCTGGAAGGAATGGGGTTTGCCTATAGCTCTTGTGGACAGGGTTCTGGCACCCAAGCAATACCTGTTGTACAGCCAGGCCTCAGGGGCCACACCTGGGCACTTCCTCTCCTGCCAGGATTAAAGAGAACTTCTTCAGAAATCACAAAACCGAATGAATAGAGGTACCAAAATTTACATCAACCATGTCATGTGATGTACGTTGGACAGTATTATAAATGTTTCAAGTAATAATTTTGTATATATTTTAAATAAAGTACTATTGCTTTTTCAGTGTATAAGATCACATTCTTGCCAAAATTTGTACCAAGTCCATGAAGAATCCGGTTCTGAAACTCTAATGGTTTGTCCAGGCTGCTATAACAGAATGGTTTCAACCGGGTCATTTATAAACAGCAGAGGAGTATCTGTTATCACTCAGGACACTGGGAAGCCCAAGGTCACGGCACCAGCAGGTGGCATGGGGCAGGGACTGCTCCTGAGTTAACAGGTAACATTGTGTTCACAGAAGGGGCTCCCCTGAGCTGTGTGACCTGATCACCCCAAAGCTCCATTCCTTATTAGGGTGGCTTTAAGATTGAGTGGAACCTGTTGAATTGGGGGAAATTCCAATATCCTGGCCACAGCAACTCCTGAAACAAAAGGACTTCAGGATGCTATAAGTTACTAGCAAAACCAGAAATCCAGAGATGCCACAGGGCAGGGCAACTGGAGACTGAGCACAAGTTTGTGACAAGGGGCTACATTTTGTTTCGTTCCTTTTTTTTTTTTTTTTTTTTTTGAGACAGGGTCTCGATTTGTAGTTCATGCGGGCCCTGAGCTCACTATGTAGCCCAGGCAAGCCTGGAACTCAGCAATCCTCCTGCCTCTGCCTCCCAAGTGCTGGGATGACAGGCGTGAGCCACCATGCCCGGCACTGTGGTATGTGGTATTGATGGCTGGTGGGCGTGAGTCTCCATGCCCAGCATTGTATGTGGTTACCGGGGATTGAACTCAGGACCTTGCGCTTGCGAGGCAGGTGCCGGAACCTCTGAGCTAACCCTCCGGCCCTGTTTCATTCCTTTTTATCATGGGCTGCCAGACTCAGCTAAGAGCTGGTGAGTCTCTGCCCCGCCCACCACCACAGGACTCTCTCTGCTGCACCTCCAGTTTGGGCTTCCTGAGACACCAGCTGGTGCCAGTTCCAGGGTGAATTCATTTTGTTTCTCACTGCGGGTCCGGTGGGAGCTGTAAGGTCATCACGAGGCTCACAGGGAGCCAGCTGAAGCGTGCAGAGAGCCAGGGAGGGGCAAATGGGGAGGCAGGCCAGGCAGGGTGCTGCCCATGGTGCCCACAAAGCCCCTCGCACCTGCAGGGCCAGGTTCTGACCCGAGACACCCACAGAGGGCACAGCTATGTCCTGGACTATCGTTCATTCCATTTGCCACCAGCGTTTTCTAGACTTACTTAGGGGTGTGGGTCTGGGTATCATGCAGGGGTCTATGCAGGTCAGATGTTTGTTCCGACAGGTGCCAAATTACCCTTCCTGAAAAGGAGCAGAAGTCACACAGGGAAGCAGTGTGCTATGCTTCACCCCGTGCAATGATTTGTTTAGTTTTCATCATCTCCTCTTTAGCAGGGATTCACGCCGAACCCTGGGGTCTGTGCAAAGTTCAGGAGCCTCACTCCCAGCTGTTCCTGTTGGGGCTGGGGAGAGGTCGGTGGAGGACAGAAAGCTGCCACCATGGTAACCCTCTGTCCATAACACAGGCAGGCACCCAGGTTCAGGGAAGAGCCTTGGAAAGGAGACACAAGGCCACATGCTGGAGGGCTCTGGCCTCAGCGCGCAATTAGATCTGCAGGTGCTGGACCCTTAACAAACTGGTATGAGCTTTGCAGAACTTGGCCATGTCCTCTCACACACTTAATCATCTCCAGACAACTTAGACCTAAAATTGTAAATGTGGTACAGAGTTTGCACTCTGCAGTGTAAAGGAAGAGCAGAGCCTGGACACAATCAATGCAAGTAAGTGACTCACAAATACAGTGTCTCCCACCGCCACTTGTGACTGCAGATTCAGAACCAGAGGACAAGGAGGGCTCACCATAACCCTTAGAGGTGTTGTGCTAATTCCAACAAACCCCCCAAAGCTGCTCCCTTTTCATCTTGAATCGTGGTCTCCATGTAAAAGCAAAGATTCCCTGGGGGTTCAGAAAACCAAAACCAACAGCAGTGCATTCACAGCTCCCGGGTGCACTCCCTGCGGCAGGAACCCTCTAAGCTGGCCCTGCGCCCTGCTTGGGGGCCGGCACCCCAGCCCTGCGCTCCGGAGAGCCCAGGGGTCAGGTCTGAGGTCTGCTGCAAGTGCGGTGCTCCAGAGGGCTGCCCGCTTCTCTGCCACGAGGCAGTGTCCCCCACCTTCCTTGCCTTTGAGTCAGTGCGGTTCTTCCAGCCAGAGATCGAGTGAGAAACAAGCCAAGGGCCCAGGAACGGGAGGCCCAGAGTTCATTCCCAGCACCACACACAAGCATCACACAAACTCCTTCTAAAGGCCTGAGTCAGCTGTTGGGGGCTGGGCGTGGCTCACGGGCGGGCTTACCTCCCACGTGCAAGGTGCTGGGTCCATCGCTAGCACCACCGCACACACAAGAAGTGAGATGCTTGTGTGTACGCAGTTGTCAAGGCCCGGGCCCCACAAGATGCAGCAATTCTGAGACAGTGATTACCACAAGGGGGCGCTCGCCACCCGCCCGCTCTGGGCAAGGGTGGAATCTGGCGCCTAACTTCCTGGAAGAGTGGCCCGTACCCAGAGGAGCACTTTACTCACATGAGAAAGGACATTACGAGGCCAATGGAGCAGTCCCTGGAGGAGACGGGCTGCGAGGGGTGAGGGAAGGACCCCGGGAAGTCCGGGCCTTTCCAGAGCCCAACCCCTAGAACATCTCAGTCCAGCTGCCTGGAGGCCACCAAGGCCCGTCATCCAGGGGTTAAGGAGCAGCTCCAACGCTAGCTCCTCCCCTCTCCAGCGGCTGGAGTGGGGTGAGAGTGGCCATCCTGTAACGGAGCCCCGTCTTCCGGAGCCCCGTCTTCAGGGACCAGCCCCATCCTGAAGTTACCTAGAGACCCAGTTCCACCCCACCCCCTATAGGACACAAAGGAGGCTCTTACTGGTCTGGATAATCCCTGCCTTTCAGGAAGTGTGCTTCAGGAACAAGAGGAGAGACAACTACGTATTGATTAGCTCACAGTCTAAAGTTCCCCCTGCTCACCACAGGTGGCGCCCAGCCTCAGGCTGCAGCGGACAGAATTGAAGCCAGGAAGGAGCGTGGATGGACCCTTCGGAGAAGGCTGTGCTTGCTGGCTCTGCTGTGATCCACTCCACTCATCACCTGCTGGCTGGCATTGCCCACAGTGCTGCAGAGAAGAGCAGGTGCACGCAGGCATAAACCCCACCCAGCCAGAGGGAGCTGCACACAGTGTTCTTCTGTGGGCATCCTGATCACAGCATGTCTGGGAACCCGGAGTCAGGGGAGATCGTGTGTCACTTGGGTGAACAGGAACCGACACAAAGGTGACTGGACAGACACCAGCATCCAGAGCAGCCGGCCGGGCACTCTGCTCTCATGGCTTTCAGGGTGCGTTCTCCTCTCACCTTGTCTGGGACTTGGCAATTTCTGTGTTCCAGCTCATGAAGAGGGACAGGCAGGGCAGAGCTGGTCCCACAGGACAACCCTGCCAGCTGTGGACACATGACCATGGCTCGCTGGAAACAGGCTGGGAGAGGGGACCCGGGTGTGCATGTTAGAGACAGCACACACGAGTCCACTTGTCGAAAATAGGCTTTTCGTTGTGAGAAGAAGTTTATTTCAGTGAACAGGAACTAAAATCAAGGACGAAAGTCAAACTCTAGCAGCTAGCGGGGAAAAGTTCATCACGTCCATCAGTGGACAGCTGACGCCAGTCTCTGATCACCCAGAGAGATACCAGGAGCTAACTGGGAAAGCAATTAGGTGTCCATAGGTGTGGAAGGGGCTGAGGGGCCTGGGCGAAATGCTTCTGACTTGGTTGTCCGAGGACAGTCTGCACAGGTGTGAGCACAGTCACTAGGCTGCTCGGCCTGAGGGGTTGTACACTTGGCTTTGAGCCCAGTTGGTTGAGCAGCAGCTGTTTGCCACGTCCCGTTGTCCGGGAAGGATTCACTCAGGTCGGCCTGACAGTGCCCAGCCACAGAGGAGGGCTCACCGGGTCTCTGCAGCGTGCCGGCACCCCCACAGTTAAAAAGCCAACAAAACAAGAGACCCTAGAACACATGACACTCCAAAGTCCTACATACACATTTGTTAAAGGAGCCTCTGGGCACACTAAGAACATCACCCCGCATCAGCCAACGGCTCCTTCTCTCCATCTCCAGCCCCACAAATAAGTCTTAGGTCCAAAAGGAAGATGTGCATGTATCTGTGCCTGTGTAAAAGAAAAACAGTCAAGTTAAACCCTCTGGACCCCAAAGATGGAAGATACAAATGCTAAACTGTTTAAAAATTTGTACTCAGGATGAACTTTGCCAAGGCAAGAAAAAAGTTTACTATTTGAAACAATCAGCCAGTAACACTGTTTGAGATCAAGTCTGCCTGAATAATTTCAAAAATGTGACAACTCTGGAAGGAAAGGAGTGCTTGGGGACACTGCGCGAGGCTGGCATCTGGGTCGTGTAGGGAAGAGAAAAAGGTTACGCAAAGCCGGGGTGAGCTGTGCTCTGGGCAGTCTTCTAAGGTTGCTTTAGCAAAGTCAGACTCCCTGTGCTCTCTGCGCTTCGTCCTGGAGGATGGATAACGGGGTGCTCCGGGAGCGGTCCAGGTGACTGAGTGTGGGATTCTCCCAACAGTCTGGTAGGAAAAGAAGGCACGCGTTTGCAGGCGAGAAGCGGTTCAGAACTTGGCCTTGCACATTTGCAAATCTGAGGCCGAATGTGCAGAATCTGCCGAGGCCCACAGGTAGACGCCAGCATCCCTGTGGCCTTATTAATACCGAACCACTTGGCCTGGATCATTGAGTCCTGTCCGGGCTCCAGGCTGCAGCCTCTGGCAGCTGCTGTCCCTTCACCAGTCACTCAGGTGTGGGAAATAATGGCCACGCTCATTTGGCATTTTTAAGAGAAAGGCTCGCTGCTCCTTCCGCGCGGCCCTCCAGAGAATGTTTCTTGTTTCCTCCCTCATTGAAATGTTGCCCTCGTCCGGAGGCTCAGGGATGCGTGTGGTATCTGGAGCCTCAGGTTGCTGCAGCAAGCCGCCAGCTCCCCAGCAAAGACAAACATGGCTGAGCGCTTTCAGAACTGCAGAAACAACAGTGGAAAGCTAATATGCTCTCACGAGGGAATTAAGGGAGAAGCACTATGTGAAACAAGGGGCTCCTTTCCCCAGGGCCTCCCAAGGTCTCTGGGATTGGATGGGCCTGGGCCACTAGCAAGTGTTTTCCCTTCACAGAGGCCTGGGGCTGGGATCCAGCCCCACAATGGCACAGACGGCGATGGATGCTCCGATTGTGCCCTGAGTCAACGCAGTGCAAGGCTTTTGTCTCCTTGCTCTTGCAATCTCTGCCCCCTTCCTGAGAGCCTCCTCTGGCCCGCACACCCTCTCTACTCCCACCTCTCCTCTCTGCTGTCCAATTTTCTGTTGCTGCAACAGGACACCGAGACTGGGCGGTGCATAAAGCAGTCCAGGAGGCTTACAGTTCTGGAGGCTGGAGGCCCAAGGGCAGGCAGGCATCCTGCGGCTTCTGGGGGGGATGGGTGCACACAGGGCGAGCACACGGCAGCCCTGCTTCTGCACAGCCGGAGGCAGCACTGACTCAGTGCACAGGCACATTCAGCATCCACGGCCTTAGCTCTCCCACAACCCCACCACCCAGCACTGCAGTGTGGATAGCCGGGTTCCCGCCTGCACACGTGGGCTCAAACCCTCACACCCGCTCCGCTCAGGTCTTCTCTTCAAGCACAGCTGATCTGAGATGGTGCCCACCCACTTAAAGAAGGGTTTAGAAGGGCCGGAGATTTAGCTCAGTGGTTCCAGCACCTGCCTCGCAAGTGCAAGGTCCTGAGTTCGATCCCCAGTAACCACATACAATGTTGGGAGTGGTGACTCATGCCTTGTAATCCCAGCACTCAGGAGGCAGAGACAGGAGAATTGCTGAGTTCCAGGCTTGCCTGGGCTACATAGTGAGCTCAGGGCCAGCCTGGACTACAAAGCGAGACCCTGTCTCAAAAAAAAAAAAAAAAACAAAGTTTCAGAAAACTTGACACACTGATTCAGTTGTAGACGTATTTCATCCTTGTAGAAATAAAGGTAAAACAATTAATGTGCTTACTGAATACTTTTAAAACTCCAACATAAAGACTCCCCCTCCTTGTGCTAGCCAGGTCCCAGCCACTGTGGGTGCTGCCCAAGGGCACTCCTGGCACTCTCATAGCCTCTCACACTCCAGATCACCCCAGGCAGAGACCAGGCACCAGGAAACCTCTGTGCCTGGAGACCCCAGAATGATTCAAAGCGCCATGCTCAGCTGCCCACCCTGCCTCCCCACTCCTTGGCATGCTCGGGTCTGTGCTCTCCCCTCCACTGCCCCCCACAGCCCTGTGTGCCACCAGTTTTACAACAAAGCTCTCTCCAAGCGAGCCATTGGCCGAGAACCTCCGGCACTTGCTCGTTTTTCCTCTCACGGGTCACTGGCTCTACGAAGACCAAGAGCAGCAGGCCAAGCAGCAGATGGTGAGGCGCGCTGGCTCCCCTGGGTGGCGGCCCCTTGTTCTCTTCGCAGCACAGGTGCTTGCTTACTCTTCTGCTCGGAGCCGGACAGGGCTCAGCTGTCCCCACACCCTGTTTGCTCTCTGGGCTCTGGATTCCTCCTCCTATTCCAAGGGGCTGATTCCACCAGCTTCCTGCCTGATTCTGGTATCCAGACCCAGGCTTTTCTCCCAGCCTCTGGGTTCCTGCGCGGTGGCTCTCAGCCTTTGCCCTGTCCTTTGTCATCTCTTCAGAGAGAGCCCCAGCAGGGCCTAGATAGGAGGCACCTGCTCCACCACTCACTGGGAACTTGGCACCATACTGGGCACATGGCCGGCACCGCTTGCCCTGTGGGATGAACACTTCTGAGGAGGGGAAACCCGTTCTTGGTGGGACGAGCCCTTCCATCTGTCCCCTGTGGTCCTTAGAGTAAGGTCCCTCCAGTCTTGCTGCTGCCAGGACATGATGGTGAGTGTAGAGTGGTCGCCGCTGCTGTCATGTTGGGGGGACACAGCCCTGGACAGACCCCGCACAGAGACCCCTCCCCACCCGATAGATGCATGTGATGGTTAATTCTGTGTCACTGTTGCTGAGTCATGGGCACCCAGGCAGGCCGAAGGAGCTGTTGGATTGTGGTGTCCATGCTAGTGGCCCTTGTGGTTGAGGTTCTTACCATGAAAATGGCACCGTGCCATCCACAGGAGGCCCAACGTGCACTGGCAAGAGGGGAATGCCTGCACCCTTTTCATACTCATCTCGGTGCCCTGCAGGCGGCAGCTGCTCCTCTGCTCACAGGCGGGGGGTGCACAGCCTCCACCCGTACGTATCCCAGGCCCTGGCTGCAGATCGAGCTAAGTTGCCATCTTCTGTCTCATGCCTACAGATGGCAGACAGGTTGTGGGACAACCCTGTGGGTCAATCCTTGTGGTCCCTGTCCATCACACACACACACACACACACACACACACACACACACCCGGCCTCCCCTGATTTATACCGTGAGTCCCAGCTCAACCACTGTGGGCTGGGGTGGCTGAGCCCTCTGTCATTCCCTTTCCAGGATTTGTATAAACAGGAAGTGTCTGAGAGCAACGGAGTTCAGTGTAAATCAAGCACCGATAGGACACCGTACCACCCTGCCTGCTTCCGGCTTCCGGCTTCCAAGGGTTTGCAGGAGGCTGCCCAGTCCGAGCACCCTCTCTTGGTGACTGGGTGACAACTGTCGTGGAAGCTCTCGCTGTCTGACCTGGGACCTGGCTAGACAAAGGGTGATCCTGCCCCAGAGTCTACACCGTCTGCAGCCACCTCTCACCTCTGACCTCTCACTGGAAGCAGGCACACAAGGCAGGGATCCCATCCGCCCACAGTCAGCTCCTTAGGCCAGCAGCACCCTAATGCTAGGGTCAGAGTGGTGGCAGGAGCCAGAGGAGCTGGACCAGCGAGCTGGGGGCGGCGCCCCTTCCCTCAACAAAGGGCTTGACAGGTTTCTGTAGCAGAGGGGTGGGAAACAAGGGGCACACATGAAATCTCACCAGGAGAGCTCTGAGGAGGCTCAGCCCTCACGCTGCGCGGCTGCAGATCTGTGTCCTGGTTTGGAGCGGGCTTCCTGCGATGCCAGCAGGTATCTCCGCAGGGGGGTCATCAGACCTGACCTAGGGCCACGCTTGGTGTCACAGCAGGGGTGGAGGGAGGTCCTCGTATCTTTCCTTGGGGACGAAGACCCTGCTCTGGTTGTAACTCAAGCTCAGGCCAGCATTAGGCCACTCTTGAGCTTCGTGTGTTTGTTTCAACCATGTGGAGGACATCAGGACAATGAACAGATGGCTACAGCAGGGCTGGTAGAGGGTTATCCTGTAAATTTCATGTGAATACATCAAATAGCAATTCTAACTTTCTATGAAACATGTACATGTAAGTAGTCTATACAACTCACTGTTTGGTAACTAAGCACCTATTTAAAGCCACGAAATGGAATTTGATCCCACATTAGAAAGGGAGTTTCGATACCCGCTACAGCTGGAGGACACTATGCGGAGGGAAAGCAGCCAGTCACAGAAGGGCATGGTGGAGTCTCTGCACGTATGAATCCTGCAGGAGTCAGATTCACAGACCGAGAGTGGACCTGCGACACCAGGGGCTGGGGAGGGGGCAGAAACTGGGAGGATGAGCAAAGTTCTGAAGATAGATAATGGTGATATTTTTGTACCATTTACTGTGCATTTTAAAATGGCTGAAAGGTTAACTTTGGTGGTGTGTATATTGTCAAACGCAGCCCTACAGTAAAATGATAAACTGTCTTTTTGTTTGTTGTTTTGAACGTAACACTGAGTTCTAGACTTTGTTCATATAAAGTGAATATGTTCTTATAAATTAACTAAAAACACCAATCTTTTTATAAGTCATAACTGAAGTGCTCTTTTGTGGCCTGTTCTCTAGAAAGCATGCTGACCTTCCTCTGTGTATTAATGAACTACAGTCAGTAGGTGTCTGCAAGTCAGCAATATGCCGGAACAATCTGGAGACGGATGTGGGGATTTCCGGTCGGTGCCAGAGGGCAGAGGTGGGAGATGCAATTGGGTGCCTGATCCCACAGCCACTCTGCGTCGGCTGCGACAGGGAAGTCATGGGATACGTGAGCAAGGCGCCAGTGGCAGCTGCGGCAGCAGCAGGATGGATCAGCCTGCCACCTTAACCCGGCTCCCGAGTCACCTGGGACATGGAGGGAACCAGAAAGGGGGAGACCAGTGTTTCCAGAGAGAGGGGCTGAAGGTGCTGTAGAGAAAGATAGCAACAAAGGTGCAGGTCTGTACAGGCCACAGAAGAGCTAAGTGGGTCTCACCATGTTGCGGGAGGCTGGGGAAGGGGGGCTCTAGATGCAGCTAGCCAGACTGGTCAAAGCTGTTGCTCCCCAGGGCAGTCAGGAGCCATGGGATGGCCAGGGTCATTTTCCAGACTTGGATTGTGTGGTGGGGATGCACCCAAGCAACACTGTGCAGGAGCACCTGTGCTGGGTGCCGCGGGGCCGCCCGGAGGCTGCAGGTCCTCAGGGCCACCCTGATGTCCACATCCTTGCCTGCCGGAGTGGGTGCCAATGCCACGCAGCTCCACAGCCACCTATGTCACAGCCCAGGGAGCTCAGGCATCTACTCTCTTCCCAAGTCACACTTTCTAATCCCGTCTTGCCATGAAGTCTCCTTTAACTTACGACTTCAGACAGAACCAGTGGTATTTGCTTCTGTTCCCTGGCTAAGGACACACAGGCTGCATTAGCTGACTGGCTGTCTTCCGCTAGGCTCTAAGCTGGCTCTGACTCCGGCTCCTGAGAGCATGAGATGCCCCCGTCCACCTGGTCTGGAGTCCTGCAGGCACTCACTTTGTGTGCTGAGGCTGACAGATTGGCCAGGAGCAAAAGGCCTCAGCTGGTGAATAGCTCATCTACCCAAGGCAGACCAGTCTCTGCCCGTGACAGACACTGAAGATACAGTTCACACGCCCTTGGCCAGTGGCCGCATCTTCTGCTTTCAGAACAGCCACAAAGTCAGCCTGCATCTGACCCTCTTTCTTTCCAGCCAGGCTCACATGTCCATCTCTCCCAACTCCTGAAGCCTAGCACTCTGCTTCCTCATTCTCTACCTGTGCGGACCTTAGGCTGTCACACTGTTGCTTCATGGTTCTCAAAGCAGCAGCGCCTCGTTCCATTGTTGGGAGCCCTGGGTATTCTCTGGTTGCCTCTTGCCTCTGGCTAGGAAGTGCCGGGCACCTCCAGGCAGAAACCCTCATCTGGCTCACCGGACAAACAAAGCCTCAGTTTCTCCACACACACACATACTTTCTGGGTGTGGCTGGTACAACAGGGCTAGAATGAGCTGATGTCACTCAAAGTCAGACCCTGTACACAGAGGTACCAGGATGAAAGCCAATGGGGAAGCACTGCAAGCTCCAGCGGCTGGGCCAACACCCACGTTACCCTCTTTCAGGGAGGAAGCGGAGTTAAATGCTGAGGCCTGGCTATGCTCCTTGAAGACGCCCAGGGCTGGACGTACAGGCTGTGGCTCACCTGGCTGCATGGTAAAGCAGGCGGGCAGTGATCAGAGATGGCCCAGGGACATGACAGTGGGTCCTCACCCACAGGAGACAGCTCAGAGGAGGGGGAGAACACCAGAGAGGCTTGAGCCAAAAGGTGCTAGAGCTCCAGAGCACCTTACACCGTGACGGCACATGGGGACACCACCATTTCCCCAGGACAACTTTTATTTAAAAAGAAAAACACACTGAGCAAAGAATTAAAAGAATTTTAATAAAATTAACAAGTTTACATTTGTACAAGTTGTGTATCTGGGACCCGAGGAGACGAAGGATAAAGTGGCAAGGACAACAGTTCCCAGGAGATAGCAAAGACCTGGCCAGGGTCACCCCCACTGGGCATCTGTGTGGCAGTGCAACCCTCTCTGCACCTACCCTCCATACCCTCTTGGCTCTATGCTCAGGGGCAGGGCCCCACGGCTTCTGCGACACCTACATGAAGACCTGGCAGACAACAGAATGAACAGTCCACAAGGCCGGGCAGTGCTACCCACAGAATAGTGTGTGAACCGAGTTCTGCACCCTGTTCTAACCCGCACAGCTGTGTGGACCCAAGGCAGAGCAGGTTGGAGTGACAGTTCTATCGCTCTGTTCGACAGCACAGTCACAAAGCAGCAGGCCCGTAAGAATTCATCTTAAAAATAGGATGTGACAAAAAGACCTTGTGAGGGTGTGAAAAAGGTTAGGGACAGTCTCTAACATAAAAGACGACTGTGCACACAGCCACTGCGTCTGCTTGTGCCAGGACTCGGGACTCAGTAGAGATGGAAACTGCCCAAGTCCACTCTCACTCTTTGGAGGGTCGCATCATCAGGGTTCAGACGTGGGCTGGTGTTCTCACATCAGAAACGGCAACCGCGAGCCTTTTTCAAGATCGTACCCTTTGTGTGTGAGGAGGAAACAGTGCTTTAAACGTGCAAAGTTGCATGAACAGTAACTTGCTCTTCAAGGAATCCAAACCTTGCCTCCTGGCTATGCCGGTGACATCCAGGCACAGCGAGTACTCACAGCAGCTATCCACGGGGAGCTGCCAGCCGGCCTCAGTCACAGCAGTTCATGCAGTACAGAGGACAGCGATAGGGAGAACGCCCTCATGGTTTATTCTTTAAATAACTGAAACACAGAAAGAGTATTGTCAATTCTCCCGAACAGCGCCGGGATGCGTTTGCTTGTTGGCTCACTGGCAGCCTGAAAGACGAACCTGGGCTGGTCACTTGGGTGCAGTGAATCTTGCTGCAGCCCGGGCAGTGAGCGCTTCCTTGCCTCCGTGAGACTCAGGCGGACAGAGAGGGCATGTTCTGGGCCATCTCGTTCTCCATGCCAGCTGATGCCAGCTCCCCAAGACTCCATCATGCCAAGGAAGACGTTCACAGGTTCACAGGTGGGCAGTGGACACACAGACACAAGGAACTCCATGGTGATGGAAAGAGACCACTTTTTGTGGCTCAGGGCAGACACAGAGGGGCGGGGAAGTAAGGCAGCCTGACGACTTCCTTCAGCCAGGGCTGCCCGGGCAGAGGCAGCTTCGTCCCTGCCCCACTGGGCACAAAACCTGAGCAGCACCTCCTGGGAGGCACCTCCTGCTTTGTGCACCGCGTCTCTGTTTTAATTCCCAAGTCCTCAGCAGGAGGCATGTCTCAACATGAAAAATCATTCCTAGTGAATACAGCAGGTTCATTTCCAAACAAGAGAAAAACTCCAAAGAGGCTGCAAGTTCCGACAAGAACATCGGATCCACAGGCTCAAGGTGGAGTCTTCTGGGACCAAGGTGGCAGACAGGAGCCTGGCTGGTCCTCGATGACTGGGGTCCTCTCTGCTCTCTCTTCAGGACAGGCAAAGCGGCTTCTCTGGGCTTCGGCGATTCCCAAACACGGCCCCGTGTGCCAGGCAGTCAGAAGCACAGGAGTGCCTGGGGAAACGAGGCAGGAGGCTCGGGAAGGAGGAGCACACACCGTGTCCCCAGGGCCGGCTGTTCACAAGCCAACGGCAGAGCTCCCTGGGTAGGGACACTGGGCTCCATGGCGGGTGCGGCGTCTGCCCAGCAAGGAAACCCCTTGTCCATTGCCCCGGGCAACTGAGTGCGAGGGAGCCTCTCTCGTCTCCACCACTAGGATTTGCAGGGTTCACATTTACATTCACACAAAGTGGGCAGCAGGGAGGTAGCCTGGTTCATAAGCACAGATGTCTCCTGGCACCCGATGCCACCCTCTGTGCTGGCTGGCACAAGGCATGCATCTGCTGTGTCCAGCAGACTTGGAAGAGACCTCAGAGTTACCCTCGCGCCCTCAAGCCAAGCTCTTCAAGTCCGGGTGCCAGGGGTGGGGGATCTGGAGGACTTGTGTCTGCTGGCAGCACAGTGGGTGTGCACGAGCCCTCCGTTTGGGTATCTGATGAACACAGGCTCTGCGAAGGGATGCTGGCACAGCTGGCAGAGCTTTTGGTCAGAGAGCCAGACGGCGCTGCCTTTCAGCTTCATCTGCAACAGAAATGAGACTGAGTGTAGCTGGCAGTGGCCCCATGGGGTTCCCCCTACAGAGGTGACCCAGCACCTCACAGCCACCGCACTGATGGGCACAGCTTTCACAGGGGCTTCTTCAGGCAGTGTGCAGAGGAGGAAATGAACACCACTGTCTTTAGGAACTGAAGAAGGGAAAAAGCTACCAACTCCCTTTACCCGAGTAATCACAGTACACCTGGCATTTCTACCCTCCCTCAATCTTCCCGCCCCATCCCAGACGGGTCACCAGGTCTCGTGTTATGAGAGTCCCAGGGAACCAGAGCTGCCATCTTACTTCCGGAGCGTGTCCCCGGTGAATGAGAAAGCAAGGCCTACAGGAGTGATCTGGTCACAGCCAGTGATGAGCAGCGAGCTCCTGACTGGCCCCAGGAAGCACGGTGCCCATCGTCAGGGGTCATGCATGTGCCTGACCTGCAATGCCCTTGCCCACCGTGACGACAGCACCCGAGCCGCCCACCGTCTCTCTGCACAGTTCACTGGAGTCCACCCGGGCGGGGATGTTGGCGGCAGCCTGGGGGATTCGCCTCCTCCTCACACTTGCACCCCCCATCTGTGTGACCGTGTGTCCGGTGTCTCCAGCACCCCAGGCTCAGCCCCAGGGCCAGAGACAAGAGCATGGAGCCGCTGCCTGATGAACTCAGGCCTGAGAGCAAGACTCCTGAGCACATGCACAGAGCGTGGGCAGTGAAGGGACTCGTCTGCCCCAGTGGGATGGCTTCTCCGTGGCTGGCATCCCCCGCCGCAGGGCCAGCATGCCCCTTGGAGGACCCACGTGGCCAGGGCAGGCTGTGCACCAGGGAGTGACAGGCCAGAGGAGCTCCTGGGGCTCCTGGCCGTGGGGGCCTCACTGGGCAGGACACCTAGAGTCCCTGTTGGCCAGCAACGCGCAGAAGGGAGTCCCTGTGGGGACCATGTGTGGGTAGGAGGCACCTCTGCACACTGCCATGGGACTTCCTGAGCCTCGGTTTCCTGTCCTGTCAGTGACACATGATGAGATGACACGGTGTGATGGACGACAGGCCCTCAGGGAGCACTGCTACTCAGCCGCCTCCCCCTTGGGGTCCGTGCCCGGGCCGCCTCGACCTCTGCCTGTCGGACCTCGGCATGCACGGAGGAGACCTGTGCGTCGGGCCCACACTCACCTTGTCGTAGGAGTAGAGCAGATTCTCAGCCTTGGCCAGGCCGAGCGCCACCTGTGCGGTCCTCCCGGCGTGGACGCTGCCCCGCATGGCCCCCGTGAGGAACGGACGCAGCAGCTGCACCGACCAGGAGCCAGGCAGCAGCTGGAGCACTTGAGCAGCATCAAACTCAGCAGCGTGGCGGTTGAGCAGGTCCACGGCAGCCGTGGTGAGCTCAGGAGCCGCGGCCCCGGACTGCAGGTACATGGTGAGCAGCGTATGGAAGAGGCGGCGGCGGCAGGGTGCGCCCTGGCCCTCGGAGCTCCACAGGCAGTAGTCCTCGGCTGCCGCTGTGTCCCCCAGCTCGTGCACCAGGATGCGCAGGGCCTGCTCATGCTCGCCCAGCTTCCCGTGCAGGATGGCATGCTCCATGGGCAGCCCGGCACCCTGGATCCGCTCTGTGGGTCAGAGGTGGCTGAGGTCAGCGAGTGGCCCAGGGCCCTGCACAGCCCTCCACAGCTCTGGGCCTTGGGGGGGTGGTTCACTGCTGGATGTTAAACCTGATCACCTGGGCCATCGGAGGGAACCAAAGTTTCCCAGTCTCAGGGAAGCAGACAACCTCTCAGTGATGGCTAGAGAACCAACAAGCAAATCCAACGGCCCAGGACCACAGAGCCCGAGACGCCACACCCCACCTGACCTCCTGACCCGTCTTCCCGTGGCCGAGTCTGACCGAGCACAGGGCTCCTCGTGCCCCAGGGGAGACTGCAGGACCCCTCCGGGGAGCCCCTTGCTCAAGTCTGTGTGACCCGCAGCTGACAGGTTGCTATCTGTGTTGTTCAGGAAGCAGTGACATGGACAAAGGCCGCCATGTCAGCAGAGATCGTTTTTACAGAGGATCTTCCATCTGCTGCTGGCTGAACTGAAGGTGCAGAGTCACAGATGAGGAGACAGACTGTGCACCCCTTAAGTCCAGACAGACAACCCCAAAATGTGTTGAACCCCTTCACTCTGATTTCAAATCTGCTTCATGGAAAGGAAATAAACCCATGTCTATATTGGCCAATAAAATCTGACAATAACATAAAGTTTTCTTTTCTTTCCCTACCAATGAAGCTTCCGGGGCAGAAGGAAAATACAGACCCAAAGACAGTGTCAGTCCTGGCCGAGGTCCTGCCTCAGTGGGCTGACGCACTGGCAGAGTCCTTGGCCCTGGTCCGTCTCTAACAGAAGGACACGTACACCCCCTCCCTGCTGTGAAGAGCACCCAGGGCCATTCTGAGGCCCAGGGCAGGGGATGGCACTGTCAACAAACAACTGTCCCGTGACCCCCTCGGAGGCATGGGCAGAGATGCAGGATGGGTTGGAGGGCTGTGGCAATGTTCTCCTTTCTAGTCATCCCACCTGTACATTCCCAGCCACCCCAGCAGACAGACTGGTCAGGAATCATTCCTAGAACCTCCTCCGCCCGGCCCGTCTCCAGGTCTAAAAGGGGGCATTGCCACGATGTGGGTGATGTGTCCCACGGCTCTCGTGCTGGAAGCGTGGTCCTTAGGGTGGCAGCGTGAGAGGGCAGGGGCTTTGGGAGATGGCACCTAGGGCTGGGCTGTGAGAGAACGCAGAGCACTTGCCTGACGTGCACAAGTCCTGGTCCTACCCCAGTACCGCCACAGTGGGGCAGCGCAGGGAAGCGACTGAGGTGGCTCTTCTGGGACCCTGGTCAGCTCTCCCTCTCTGAGGGGAGGCTGCGCCCACCCTCACCTATCAGAAAATGGACTCGGTACAGGTCCGATTTCTGGAGCAGGCGCCGCAGCTTGGTCTGTGTCTCGGTGGCTGCTGTGTCACTGCTGCTGGTGGCCGCCCTCTGCCGCAGCAGCTCCTCCAGGTAGAGCACGGCCAGGTGAGTGTGGTACTCTTCCTTCTGCGGAGTAGAAGCAGGCTGGCACACAGACAGCATTTGCAGCGGGAGTGAGCGGATCTCATACCAGTGGGGCTCCCTTGACCGGCTGCACTGGGCAGAGCCAATACCGCTCTGGGCCACGAGCCTCCCGGGGGCGAGCTCGAGGTCTGTGTTTTGGAGTTAAAGGCCCATGGGCCAAGGCAGGGGCCCCAGGTCCTAAGGGCGTGGCACCCCGACCCCTTCTTCCTGGATGGGAGTGAGTGTTTGGTCCACTGTGCACAGCTGCCATGTTGGCCACATCACAGCCGCAGAGCAACAGGTAGCCTGAGCATAGCCTGTGGCCTCCAAACGGTGAGGCGCATGAGCCTTCCTCCCACAAGCGGCCACATACCACAGTGACAGAGAACACGTGGAGCGCGCGAACACTCAGTCTCTGCTCTCAGGAAGCGAGGGCCACAGGACTTAAGTATTCTACGCAAATGTACAGCTTCTCTCACTCCATTTGAGGGTAATAAAGGGGGAGGAGAAGCAGGACGTAAGTAGAGAGCAGCCAACGCTGGACGTAGACAGGTCCTTCCACCCAGCCTTGAGCTCCTGTGGGCCACAACCTGAGCGGCCTACAAACCCTGGTCTCACTGCCATCCACTAGGAACGGCCAACTCTGCCCAGGTGGCTGAGAAGTACTCACCTGCACACTCCTGTCCACCACCAGATGCTCCAAGTACTTGACTAGGGCTCTGGGGTATTTTTTAAGGCAGCTGATGACATCATCTGGATTAAAGCTGTTTTGCTGCTGCTCATCCACAGGTCTCTTAGTGAAGACCTGAACTCCAACCTGAAGGAAGAACACAGGTTCATTAGGAAGAAGGTCAAGGTCACGCTTCTCCATCTTCATTGCGGCCACCGTCTGTATGTGCCTTGGACAGAATCATCACAGAATACAGAATCTGTCACCATGGCTCCTGCTGTGTCAATCAGGGTCCCAGGAAGTGGCTAAAAAATGTGTTTTTAGTACAACAGTTCAACAGGAAGCACTGGCAAAGACTGAAGAGCAAAAAGCAAAGTCAGAAAAACATCCTATAATTGGAAATGCCCTGTACATCTCCAGCTGGGAGTTCTCTGAAAATGATGAATACCAAGGAAAGCAGTCTCACTAGCACTGGGTTTTGACAACCCACAGGGAACCACCTACACCATCAGGGTCACCCCACATGAAGGGGCGCTGGCTTCAGAGTAAGCTGGTAACAAGGTCTCAGCACCAGAGTCAGGGTTCGGGGTGGCTCCTCTGGGCTGGCTCCTTGGGGGACTAAGGTGTCACCTCTGCCATATGCACACACCTACAAACCCGAAAAAATGTAAATTTGGGGCCCTTAAGCTGGGTCTGTGTTCCACCTCCAGCACCTCCACAACCTTAGCCAGGTGTCCCAACTTCTCTGGGCTTCAGAGTCGACAGAGTAGAGCACGGACTTCAGCAGCTTCTGCTGCCCATGTCCTTGAGCCCAGGGGAGGCGGACCCTAGCCAGTGCACACGCTCCACGTCACAGGCATGGCAAGAGTGGCAGAGCAGCTCTGCTAGTGTGCACAGGGCAAAGGGAGGACAACGAGACAGCACAGACTCCAGCCTGGGCTTTGGCCTGGCACAGGTAAAGCTCAAAGGGCTCTATCTGAGGACAAAGGCCCTGTTTGGAAGCATCAAGTCTCTCCCTGGGGAGCCAGGGCAGCATGCCAGCATTCACTGGAGGGAACAGAGGTGCCTGGTCTCTCTGCCACCGCCCTCTATCATGACCATGCCATCCTGCTCCATCTCTAAGGAGTTCAGTCCTGCTTGCCATGGCTCCTGCCTCCCACGGCCTGTGTCTGGAGAGGGGCAGAGGACACTGGTGACCTTGGCGGGCCCCAGACCTGGGCTGTCTCCTAAGGACCACGCCCTGCAGGCAACAGTGTGCCAGACTTCAGGTAGGGGCGACAGGAGTGGATAAAGCGCCAAGGCACCAAGAGCGGGGCTGGGGCCAGGCTTCCTGCAGGAAAGGGTTGCGAGCAGCATGACTTGAGGCACAGAACACAGGCTCCTCCACACCCAGACAGTGTGGGCGGCTCACCGGCAGCACTGGAAGAGGAACAAAGTGGCAGGCTGAGGCAGGAGGTTGCAGTGAGTCTGAGGCCTAAACTACACAGCGAGACCCTATTTCTAAGTGAACAAATAAACAAATGGGGGCTGATGAACAAAGAAGGAGCTGGGCAGGTGGTACACGCCTGTAACCCAGCACTCAGGAGGCAGAGGCAGAAGGGTCACTCCACAGCTCATGGCCAGCCTGGAAATCCAAAAAAGAAGAAAGAAAGAAACCACAGAAGTTGAAATGTAGCTTTTCTCCCCACCTAGGATTAAGAGGTTCGGGGCCTGTTTCTATCAGCCACCTTAAGAAAGAAATCACCAAGGAAGCACAAACCTCCTCGCTTTTCTGCAGGACCCAGTCAGCATAGGTCCACACCAGCTGCTGGTCTGAGCAGTAGGTCAGGAAATCAACGACGTATTCATACAAGTCAGCGCGCGTGGAGTCCTGGATGTCTCCGTTCACAATGTTCACCCACAACTGCACAGGAAGGGAAACATAGCGTCACGCATTGTGGCTCAAGACCATTAGCTTCGAGAGACCATCTGTTTAGTTGAACTTGTAAGACTTTTAGAAATACAAATATCCCTAACCACAAAACCCCAGATCGGGAACTTTTTAAGGTATGCCCACACTGTAGTTGGGGTATCAGACTTTTGGATTAGGATGGCTCCCTCATTCATGTCTAGGTGAATATTTCAAGATCTGAGGAAGTAAAATCTGAAACACTTCCCGCATTTTGGACAAGTAATACTCAACCTTTTGTAGGACAAATCGTAAATGCTGAGCTCAAATTTAATTTTTTTTGGATAAGAAAATGTACGACAGTCCAGAAGATCGGGAAAATAAACCACCAAGTTCCTTCTTTGTTTCCTCTCCTCCTTCATTTGCCCTCCCTCCCACCCTTCCTTCCGCTTTTGTACAACACAGTAACAGAAACAGCAGATGACATTTTTGGGGAGAAATGATGCCTTTTCATAAATTACACGGCCAATGTGAGTGACTGTAGATGTCCTTCTGTGACTGGCTCCACCTCCTGCGTCCACTCAACATGTTTAGCTCTCACGGTCCTTTCCAGTTTGAGGAGAGCCAGCAGGCGGCTCCTCCACAGGCTACGGCTCACCTGTCTCCATTCTCCACCACAGGCTCCAGATCCTGGGGTCCTCTTTGGGCTGTGACGGACAGACAGTGCGCTTTCTACAACCCTTCGCTGATCATCTCCAGGGACTCCCACTTTAAACAGGGAGCTCAGGGCAGATCCCAACGAAAAAAGCCTTTTGCCACTATGACCAAGATCATCCCCTCCATGCTAACTGAAGCTCATTCCAGGGACCGACACGAGGCAGCAGCACGCAGGGCAGGAAGGGATGGCGGCCTCACCTGAGGGTGCCCCCATCACCTGACCGCTGAGCCAACCCTATCTACACCTCTGAGCCCAGCTCCCAAGAGCAGCTGAGACACAAGGCAGCAGTGACTGTCGTCCTGAGGCCAGCACATCCTGCTTTTCTGTCACAGTGGAGTCTCCCTGGCCCCAGCGCCCACACAGGCATCATGAAACACTCAGGGTTGGGACCCATGTCTGAACTACGGGCATGTTTCATGTAGACCTCAGGTATGTAGCCTGGAAAGAATCTGATGCCTTTTAAGTAACTTTCTGCTTGAAACAAAGTTTCACAGGGTAGAATTTTCCATTCTGGCATCATTCCAGTGCTTAAAAAGTTGTATTTTGAAGCATTTCAAATTTTCAGATCAGAGATGTCCAACCTCACAAGCTTCTTTATCAATGAATTCCCCCAACCAACTAATGCAAAGCGCTTTTGTTAACAGAATTTTGCTATATATGGATGTTTACACTGTATTACTCCATCTGCAAATTTCTTTTTCCACTTAGTTTTGTCAATAATACTTAACTTACATCAAGCTGTAATTCTGAGGACACATGTTTTAAAAAATAAAAAAATTTAAACTGAGCTCAGTGGGCTATCCCTATAATCCTACCTGCTCAGGAGGCCGACACAAGAAGAATCACAAGTTCAAGACCAGCCTGGAGAACATAGCAAGACTCCATTTCAAAATACAAACTGAAAAAGGGCTGGGAGTATATGTAGCTCCATGGTGCAGCACTGGCCTAGCATGTGAAGCCCTGGGCTCAGTCCTCAGCACTGCAAATAGATAACTGATCTGTGATACGTGTATCTACTCCTGCCATGTGGTCCATATGCGTGGGAACCCACTCTGTTCGATTCTGCTCTGTAACTTTATCATAATTGTCCCCTAAAGCCTTGAAGACAATGTACAACGGCTCTGCTCACGTTGCAGCTGACGTGAATCTAGTGAAGCGGCTGATGTTCTTGGTCCCTCAAGGAATTAAACAAAAAAGGCACATGAGGAAAGCGTCACACAATGCAGTGCAGGTGGACAGCAGGGACCAGCAGGGGAAAACATCCCTGAGAAAGCAAGACGTGGCTTTCCAGAGCAAGCAGGCTGCTGCAGCAGGATGCGACAGCAAGTCCATGCTGGTTCCTCTCTGCAGCTGCAGTGCCTCACAGGCCAGCATGGGCGCTGGATCCACAACCCACACCAACCACACTGGTCTGGCCCAGCCCAACCACTACGATAGGGACGGTTAGGACTCAGCCCTCTGCAACTGTTATTGTCCTTAAGAGTATAAACTAGGAACTCAGCTGCCCTAGTTTTTTGGTAAGTAGGGATGTCACGTGCCTTGTGACTCAGTAAGAAATCCTATTTTCCGGTTGGCCTCATCAAAGTCAGGTGGATGGTGGCTATCAGAGCATGGGAGGGGGAAAGAGGGCAGTTAGATGCCACCTGCCGAAATAGTTAGGTGGGGAAATAAGCTCTAGTGTTTTTAGCTCAGTACAACAATTTATACTGCACTTTGGAAGGAACTAAAACAGAGGAGTTCGAAGGTTTCCAACATGGAGAAATGATGGCTCTAAGGAGAAAGAAATGCCAATTACCCCGATCGGATCATTCCACACTGTAAGTGTACACTGAATTACTATGCTGCATCCCGAGCATGTGCACAATCACGTGTCAGCTATTTAAAAAGAAACCCTTAGTACTGTTTTCATTTCTTCAATTTTCAGAAGTTCATTTTTGGTAACATTCTTTAGGGAGATATAAAGACAAAGAAAAGATTCTTGGGCAACAGTTCTCAAAGAATTTACGTCCTAAAACAGTATTACTTTTGTCCTATATAAACAAGGCTATCCATCAGGCAAACATGGTCTCCATTACTTTTTGCCTTTCCTGACCTAACGCTAGGTTCAATGGTACTGACTGTCAAATGATGCTGAGATGCCTTGAAGCTCACCTGAAGCGCAGCAGCGTCTTGCTTATTGTAGTGGTAGAGCAGCCCCAGTGCGAAATACCTGGAAGAGACCAGGTGGTGAGCACGAGCCCTCGCCACAGCCCAGTCCCAGAGTCCTGACTTGTGTCACTTGGTGTCAGTAGGTGATTCCACATGACCAAGGAGCCTCTGGCCTATTCATTTCACTTATAGATTAGAAATACATGGTCTATGCATCTCCAGAGAAGATCTGACTCTAGTCAAAGACGAGCCAAACAAGAAAGTTACAATGATAGAATTTGGGAAATCATATTGTGATTACTTCACACTTTGCTTCAAATACTAATACAATTTCCTCTCTCTTCAGTATTGGCCTATCCCGAGGCCCTGGGAGTGGGGCAGGTACACTGTCTGTGCACACCTGAGGGAGGGCTGAGGCACCTCGACCTGTTCCACAGCAGTAGGCACCGATGATGACCATGCACCACACACAGTGCAAAGTTACAGTAACCAGAGGCCTGGAGATCAAGGGCCTCATTTTCTGCTCAGTTTTCATGACCAATGAACTGTGGAACCTGGGGCAGGCAGGTTAACTTCCCCACCTCCTGGGTACCCGCACGTAAATGGAAAGGAGCCGTTACCATGGCACTGCCTATGTAGCACCCTCCCTGCTAAGCAGGTGCACCAGGTTCCCAGCCTCTTCCCGCCCAGCAGGAATGAAGTCAGCAGACCTAGTGAGAAGTTGGATCCTTTCCCTCAAAGAACAAACTCTCAAAACACTAAAGAATCAGCTTCAGGAAAGTCACACTGCCTGCAGAGCTCCCTCCTGAGTCCCCACCACACGGTAGCAGCAGTTGTCCTGGCTCCTAAACAGAACACAGGTCGGGTATCCCTCACCCGAGATCTGAGAGCCAAGGCACTCCTAGATCAGAAGCTTTTTAAGGACTATCAAAACTCTCAAGAAATTTCAGGTCTGGAAGCATTTCAGATTTGGAAGCATTTTTGATTCTGGATTTTCAGATAAGTGATGTTTAACCAGTAAAATTCATGTAAACAGTCCTGTTATGGCTTGTGTCTACATCCCCCAAAAGTCTCCTACAGTTGTGGGGGAGCTTTTCAGAGGTGGCTGGATCTAGGGTGTATGATCCTGGGACCAAGGGTGTGTGGTACTGTGTTAGTCCACTGATTACTCTGGCATAGTTCTGGGTATGGATAATGGGAAGGCCCTCCCTGGGTGTGACTATAACCTGACATAAGGGTATGTAGCCTGGCAGAATGCAAGGGACAGAGAGTTGCTGCTGTCACTGGCTGCTTTAGTACTTTACTGCTCTGCTGCCTCCTGCCTGCCCTGCCATGGACTGTTTCTCCTCTGTAATTCCCTCTGCTGTGCCACCTGCCTTGGAGCCAGCTATGGACTGAAAACTCTACAAACTGTGAGCCATATAAACTCTCCTCCTTTAACTCTGGGTGTTGGGTGTTTTGTCTCAGAAATGAGAAAAGTAACTAAGACAAACCCCAAATCTAAACAGTCATGTGAAACCCTTCTGGTCCCACAATTTTAGATAGGGGACACTTACCTTTGTGACACCACATTCAAGTGCTGATGGGATGTGTGGAAGCCCGTGTGATCTCAGGCACTGAGTAGGATCTAGCACTGTGACCCTAACAGCCCTTACTTTTTTTTTTTTTTTGAGACAGGGTCTCACTTTGTAGTTCAGGCTGGCCCTGAGCTCACTATGTAGCCCAGGCAAGCCTCGAACTCCGCAATCCTCCTGCCTCTAGCCTCCCGAGTGCTGGGATAACAGGCGTGAGCCACCACACCTGGCACTGTGGTACGTGGTATTGATTGCTGGCGGGCGTGAGTCACCAGGCCCAGCATTGTATGTGGTTACCGGGATTGAACTCAGGGCCTTGCGCTTGCGAGGCAGGCACCAGAACCACTGAGCTAAATCTCCGGCCCTAACAGCCCTTACTTTTGAAGAGAAGAAACCTGAGGCCCAGAAAGTGAGCCTTGTGACAACCTGCCCAGGGAGGAAGCCCAGGTCAAGCTAGCCATCATACCCTAGCTACCACTCAGCAGCTCCCAGTCATGATGCAGCTGTCTCCATCCATGACCTGGCATCACCATGGTTGAGAGCCCTCCCCTCTCATCTATTGTTCCAGACACCAAATGAACCCTCTCACATCAGCAACTTCAGTGTACTACTTTACAACCTTGCATCATCTTTCACAGGCAATTTCCCGGGTGGCCACAACAGACATCTACAAACACTCCCCTTCACTAACAACACCCACAGCTAGTTCCACACTGTAAAGGACAGGAATGTGAGAGGATGTTCTCCAAGACCCCTTAGACTACGAAGAGTGTGATGGCCTAGGGCCTCGTGGTGGTCACCACCTGGCCACGCTAGCTGAGGGAGTTTTCTAACAGTGTCCCCTGAGGGCACAAGGACAGGGGGATGCACACAGGCTAGGAGGGATTCTAGTACGCTGCAGGAAGACACTCACTTCCTGTGCTTCTCCAGCCAGGCCACGCTGTCTGTCAGAAGGCAAAAGTTCTCGGTGACCAGGAGGTCCAGCAAGCTGTCGTGGTTGGCCTCAGCGTACAACTTGAGCAGGGCTGTGTCGATGTCCTCCTTGTAGCCGTTGGCCACCTCAGTGCTGCGGACCTCGTTCAAGTAACTCATGAGGAAGCGCTTGCACTTGGTCATCTTCTCCTGGTCGCCCTGCGTCAGCTGGTTCAGATCTGCATACTCGTGGAGCGGAGGGTGACAGCGGGTGAAGGAGGAAGAGGTGGGCAGCAGGAAAGGGTGCAGGGAGATCAGCTCCCGGACGTCGAGCTGCCCGCTTCTGTAATGACAGTTCCAAGCCAGATGGAGGGGGCACAAGGAGCTCTTGGCAAGGCAGGGCCCCAGGTGGGCACATGCAACAGGGTAGACACAGGTATGTAGAGAAGCCAAGCTAATTTGCAAGTGCATCGAAGCACCACCAAACCAGGAGCCATCCTGGTTCTTAAAAAGGGCAGGGGCAGCAGTGAGAGGTGCACAGAACCTTAAGACACCTGCGTTGCCGGGAGACCTGAGTGTGCAATACAGCTTAAGTTGCAGCAGGAGCCACCTGAGATACCTGAGGCTGATGCTTTCTGGACACTAAACTGCACTTAGAAAGGTCCTGAAAGAAAGGACTTCATGTTGAAACAAAGGTCCTGCACGCTGAAAGGTCAGAGAGAAAGGACTTCATGAGCCCTAAAGCTAAGCTAAGATGCTAACAGGGAGGTGCAGGGCTCTGTCCAAGTGACAGACAAGTCTGGCTTCCACCCTAGCTAGACGAGGACACTTGCCATTCCCATGGCATCCAGCAGAAACAGGGGCGTTGGATGATGCTCAGAACACGAATGGGGGGCCGCTTTGGCATTGCAGGGATAACAAGGCATGGCAGGAAAGAGCTGAGGTCCACAGAGCACAAAAAGTGTTGAAAAGACCACATCGCCCCTCCCCCAGGGCAGAGGTGGGTAGCACAAGCTCCCAGCACAAGGTACAGCACCTCCAATTACCTGAAGAGCTCTTTAGCTTCCAGGAACTGCAGCTGAGCAAACTGGATGAAGCCTGCCTGCTGTAGAATCCTTCGGTACATTACCTGCAAGCAGAAACCGGGTTCACATCTCTGAAACACCAAAACTGTTAGAGGGCGAAACAGAATTCCTAATCACACCCAGGCTAAATGCTATGTTCACAGAGACATGTAAAGCTACAACTTAAAGAAGCAGGAACATATGACATCTGTAAGACAACGGTGCCTTCCTTGGCAACAGTGGGGTAGATGACAAGAGTCCTTCTTCATAGGGAGATGACAAAAGAACCCCTCTGCTGCAGGAGGCCATTTGCATCACACCCATCTTTTCCAGGAGAACTGGGAGTGGCAATCTACGCCTCCTAGCTGCAGGCCTCACCTCCCAAAGGTGAGAAGAAAGCACTTGGCTAACACACTCCTCTCCTCGGACAAGGTGCTGTGGTTTGAATGTACCCTACACAGCCTTTTGTAAAGGGCAGTTGGTGTCGGTGACCACTGAATTCTTTAGGGATGAAAAGAGATGTTTTTTAGATGCCATCTTAAATTCCGATTATGTACAGAGCAGCTGTTGGTTCACCGGCCCACCACCTGCTCTTTGGCTACCTGGGAGATGGTATGCAGGGCTGAGTACATGCTACATGTGTATCTGGGGCAGGTAAGACAGGCCATCGTGGCCCAGACTGCAGCACACTGGAGCAGGTGCAGGATACAGCGTGCAGAAGGGCCTCCAAAGTGTGCCCAGTGTGGCTGTCTGGCTGACGTGTCAGAAGCTGTTTGGGTGATCCAGGAAAGAGTGGGCCCCTCGTACCCACTGCTTGACAACAGTACTGAGCACAAAGGAAAAGCCCACAGAAACCTGCAGCTGTCTCTCTGGGCAGGATTCAAGTCTGCAGCAACGTAGGGAGAAGGTGGGGACAGGGGAGAAAGAAAAGGAACTCTGAAATCCCAGGCTAGAGAGACATTGACTCATGACTTTAACAGGTATCAACCCTGAATCTACACTCAGCAAAGGAGGAAAAGAAATCAGACAGGACACTGAAAGGCTCCATAAGAAAACATCACACACTGCAAGTGTGCAAGTGTGTGTGTGTGTGTGTGTGCAAAGCAGACACCTCCCCACTCCCCAACGGTGAGCAGCTGGCCAGGCCCTGAGCCCAGCGCCACGCACCTGACAGCTCCCAGGAAGACAGAGGAGCTGGGCAGCAGCAGGCGGAGAGCGGCCCTGCACCTGGCCCCTGCCCACCCTCCGAGGCCCTGCGGGGGCCATAGCCACAGGGCAGGTGGGAGGGGCCAGGATCAGTGCTGGCCCTGACAGACACAGCATTCTTCCTTTTGCTTCTGCCGCCCCCTGCTGACGCAGACAGACTTACTTAGCCAGCAGTCAGAGAGAAAGGGGAAATGGCTCTTCACACGCTGCCCTCCCGCCAGGTGCCAGCTGTGGCTATGGCACAGCATTTCGGTCCCTGCAGCCACAGACAGATGTTATTCCTGCCTGAGGGTGCTCCCTGACCCACGTGGTCACAAGCACAGTGCACACGTCAGTGTCCCATTATTACCCTCTAGGGAGCAGAGTGGGCAGGATGACCAACAGCTGATCAAAGCCACCTAATCACAAGTTGCAGGGAACTCAATTTATATCGATCACACTGAGTACACCAACTGCATTTAGAGTTACAAACTCTGAGCGCATGAAATGTTTCCTCCTAAAGGAATCAATGAGTGTTTCTGGCAGCAGGAGGACCAGCAATATGGTTAGCAGCACTTTTCTCGTAAGTGACACAAATCTAAACTTGAATCCAGCCCTCTCTCAACTGACACAGATCATAAAAGTAGAGCCACAGGTAAGTAATGAGGGGAAAGAAAAAAATATGATGTCAAAAAAAAGAGAAAGAGCCGGGTGTGGTGGCTCACAGCTATAATCCCAGCACTCAGGAGGCAGAGACAGGAGGATTGCTGAATTCGAGGTTTGCCTGGGCTACATAGTAAGCTCAGGGCCAGCCTGAACTACAAAGCGAGACCCTGTCTCAAAGAAAGGAAGGAAGGACGGAAGGACGGAAGGACGGAAGGAAGGAAGGAAGGAAGGAAGGAAGGAAGGAAGGAAGGAAGGAAGGAAGGAAGGGAGGGAGGGAGGGAGGGAGGGAGGAAGGA
>PVIC010012918.1:0-40088 GCA_004025085.1 Thryonomys swinderianus
AAAAAAAAAAAAAAAAATTTCAGATAAGATGAATAAATTCAAGAAATGAACAGTACAGTGATGACAGTTAATAAAAGCATACAGTGTTTTTGGAAATCACAAAATTCATCACAAAAATAATGAGTATATAGGATCATATATATACTATAATAACTGAGTTGAGATCCTACAATGTATCTTTTATCACATATGCAGTAAATATTTTTAGTTTTCAATTAAAATGTTTAAATGTATTTATAACAAATTATGTATTTCATAACAAATGTATTTATGTTATGAAAACAAGGCTTCTAGAGTTCTTAAGATCTTCTTAGACTTCTTCAATTGCAAAGTCTCAGTTACCAGTGTTTTCAACTCGATTGTCTCCTGGAAAGAAAAATGTCTTCTCTAGAGGCAAGCGGGGACCAATTCTGCAAATCTGAGGTTGTAGCTAAGGATCCCAGGGGTAGCAAGAATTTTCTAGAGGCTCTAACCAGACCTCTTTTCTTCTCCCAATGTGAGGTCTTTCCTTCCCCTGTCCTTGGCAGCCTTGTGAGTTGTTTCTGCCATCTTCCAGTTACTTGTCCACTCTTGAACTGCTGATCTGTGCTAGGCTCGGGTGACATCCCAAGATTGAGCAGGCAAAAGAGATCTCCTTGTGCCCAAATATAGTCCAACCACTTGCTGTGATGAGTTTTCTCCCAGCAACAACGTGCACAGCTCAGAGAAGCGCTGGGCAGCCCAGTAATGAGATTCCAGCACCTAGACTCTGAGGACCTTGCACACTGCAGAGCCACCAAATGATCAGGAGCCAGTGAGCTGCCGCAGACACCAGCACATCACCTCCCTTCTCATTAGAGCCTGTGCCGAAGGAAGCAGCTGTGTTTTTCAAATTCTTTTATTCCTGAGTTATTGATCAACACTGATAGTAGGAGCAGCTCCTTGATGTTGCAGAGATTAATTAGCTAGTTTCCCAACCATAATTCCTAATTAGGCACTGGAAGAAAGGAAAGAACCCACAAAGGGAACGATTCTTCCTTGAGCACAGCTGACCTGTCCAAGACTGAGGAAAGAGGAGCAATAAGAAGCAAGAGGAAGGAGCAAGTAAACATATCCCACACCTGGCTCCTCCTGGCTGAGGTCCTGCTGGCCTCAGGTGGAAACACGCCTTGCTTTTATTTGCTTTCTCCCCCCGCCCCCCCAGGCGTGCAGTGAGGCAGGAAGTTTTGGGACCTGCAGACCACCTGGGGCCAGGTAAGCCTGCAGAGAGTGCTGCATTGGGCAGGGGGAGGAAGATCAAACAAGAGGTAACAGTAGGAATAGTGAAAGGAACCATTCCTACAGCCAGAAAGGAGGAGGCATCTGATTCCATTATGGGCACTTTCTAGAACCTTCTGAAGGCCCTGGTGGCTCTGTGCTATTGAAAAGGGTATCTAGAGGTAGGAGAAACCTGTGTGGCTTAGCAGAGAACTGGACAATTAGCAGAACACTGATCTTACAAGCCCTCTTCTGTGAAATGGAATTAATGATCATCCTGGCTTCCATGATGGTTGTGAGAATTAAAGAATGTTGAGATGTCTGGCATATAGTAGGCACTTTGTAGCCAAGCAATACTGCACTGCAGACCAACTCTGTCTCATCACTTACCTGTGGACTGTATGTGGCTACATGCCAACCACAGCACTGCCGATCTCTAGTCACATGAGGAAGACAGATTGTGGTGGGTTGGGGAAACAGTGAAAGGAACCAGTCCTACAGTGTGAGCAGGACGCTGGCTCTGGGAAGGACTATTGGCTGGTGCTGATAGCCAGGCTGGTTCAGAGAGGGTTGCATACACGAACGACCTGGCACTCTGTCTCAGGTGGCATTTCTAACTAGGAAACAGAGCAGTGGCAAGCTGATGAGTTCAGAAGGAGCCTGTGCCAGTCTAAATGAGACTTCCAGGAAGATGGCAAGGCAGTAAGCAGCAACAAATGCCACTCTCCAAGAATTGGAATCCAGACACTGGAACACAACAAGTTGAGAGAGAAAAACAGGAGGAGGTTAATCCCTGGGACGCAGAAAGGATCTGACAGGAAAATTGGAGCCCACAGAGAAAGAGAAGAGACAGATCACAGCCCAGAAATAGGAGGGGACAATCTGCTCTTTCTTGTTGGTTCCTGACTCGTGATAAGAAGAGGGAATATTGACTCTTTAGAGACACAGTGAAAGCAGGTAACTTCAGAGAGAAAAGCACCAGTGGAACAGAACAGTGGATGCCATGTACTACGATGAGTGAATGACTCCAGTACAAGCATCTGCCATATCCCAGACAGAGTGCCTGGTCAGACACCATCATAGACAGGGCCTTGCTGAACCTGAGACTCAGAACACCTGGTCTGTCATCATCTCAAGGCTGCCAGTGTTAAACTTCTACAGTGACTGGGTCAGGGACAACCACAGATGTCCATGCTCAGGCCAGCAAGAAACACCCGTTATAAGCTAAATGACTCAGGGCCTACCCCTACAACCAGAGGCTGGGTTCAACCTGAATTGCTGTGGAATTCCATGTCCCAGAACCGAACCAGTGGACTTGGTAGATGGCTACAGAGAGCTCTATCTCACAGCATCAGAATATACAATCTCCTCAGCTACATATGGAATGTTATCCAAAAGAGACTACATAGAGTTCATAGAACATGTTTAAATAAGTGCACAAGAATTAAAATTACATATTATCAGTACATATTAGAAATAAATGACAAAAGAAACCATAAAAACTTCATAAACATATAGAAATTAATATCTTCCTGTACAACAAGTGGTTCACAGATTAAAGAAATTAGATAGTTTCTGCCTATTTTTATTATTAAAAAATAATGCCAGCTGGGCGTGGTGGCTCACGCCTGTAATCCCAGCACTCGGGAGGCAGAGACTGGAGGATTGCTGAGTTCTTGCCTGGGCTACATAGTGAGCTCAGGGCCAGCCTGAACTACAAAGCAAGACCCTGTCTCAAAAAATAATTAATAATAATAATAATAATGCCAATACAACATATCAGCACTTATAGGACCCAATGAAAGCAGACCTACAAGGGAAATTTGGTCATAAATTCCCACATCAGAAAAACAGAATGGGCTCAATTAACCTAATGTTGAACCTCAATGTTCTAGAAAAAGAAAAGCAAGTCAAAGTCAAAGTTCACAAAAGGGAGGAAATTATGAAGATTAGAGCAGTAATCAATGTAATTGAAACTAAGAAAACAATACAAAGAATCAGTCGATAAACTTAAAGATATAATTAAAAACCTACAATAAAGAAAGCCCCAAGTCCTAATGGACTCACTGCTGAATTCTACAAGTAATTTAGAGAAGGGCCGGAGATTTGGCTCAGTGGTTCCAGCGCCTGCCTCGCAAGCACAAGGTCCCTGGTTCAATCCCCTGCCTCGCAAGCGCGAGGTCCCTGGTTTGATCCCCAGTAACCACATACAACAATAGTGGGCATGGTGGCCACGCCCACTGGCAATCAGTACCACATACCACAAATGCTGGGCTTGGTGGCTCACGCCTGTAATCCCAGCACTCGGGAGGCAGAGGCAGGAGGATTGCTGAGTTTGAAGCTTGCCTGGGCTACATAGTGAGCTCAAGGCCAGCCCAAATTAGAGTGAGACCCCATCTCAAAAAAAAAAAAAAAAAAGTTTAGAGAAAATTGAATGCCATTACTCCTCAGACTCTTTAATGAAATTGAAAGGGAAGCAGAATTGTCATACTCCTGTGGAAGCAAGCTTACCCTGATACTGAAACTAGAGAAGATTCTAACCAAAAAAGAGCTATACACTAATCTTAATGAACATAAACGCAAAAAATCCTCAGTAAGGTACTGGCAAACACTGCAGCAAACCATCAAGAAGATTAGACACCATGACATCCCAGGGATGTAAGCATGGTTCGACATATGCAAATCAGTAAGTGTGACACAGCACAGTAGCAGAACCCATGACCAAAATCATGTGATCATCTCAACAGATGCAGAATAAAGCACTACAAAGTCCAGCACTCATTCATGATTTTTTTTTTTTTTTTTTTTTTTGCTTTTTGAGACAGGGTCTCGCTTTGTAGTTCAGGCTGGCCCTGAGCTCACTATGGTGCCCAGGCAAGCCGCCGCGAACTCAGGAATCCTCCTGTCTGCCTCCCGAGTGCTGGGATGACAGGCGTGAGCCACCACGTCCGGCATTGTGGTATGCGGTGTTGATTGTTGGTGGGCGTGTCTCCACGCCCAGCATTATATGTGGTTACTGGGGATTGAACTCAGGACCTTGCGCTTGAGAGGCAGGCACCGGAACGACTGAGCTAACCCTCTGGCCCTCATTCATGATTTTTTAAAACCCTACAAGAAAAAAAAGATGTGTTATGTACAGGTATAAATTTCCTATAATGAATGTGACCACTATATATGACTGTACTTGTCAAAATAAATAAATAAAATAAATTTTATTTAAAAACAAGGCCAAGTAAGTATGAGAGAAGCAAGAGAACACCCTGGCCGATTATCTCCACCCGCCGCCCCACATCCCTGCTGAAATGTCCACCCACCCACCCACTCTTCAGGTGTCTGCTCAGAGTCCTGACCCAAATGAGCTCGGCTCATGCCATGGAGACAGATCCAAGTTCCAGGCAGCCTGGGCAACTGAACAAGACCCTGTCTCAAAAAAATAAGAAGCAAGGATGTATCACAGTGGGAGGGCACCCCAGGCTCATCTCCAGTACCCATCGAACAGCCCACAGTGCAGTGTGCCGGGCTGGGGGTGTGAACGGACACCGGGGCCTCCACGTATCCAGAAGCCGCTCTTTCCACTTGCAGATGTGGCATCATGGCTACACTTCTCTGAACATTTTGCCTTTCAGAGATACTTACTAAAGTGTTTACAGATATCATGGCACGATGTCTAGAACACATTTCACAGTAATCTAGTGTTTGCAGCGGACGGGTGAAGGGCTGAGGCTGGTCAGTGCTAAAACTGGGTGATGTGTAGAGAATGGCCCACGACAGCTGATTTTTGAAACTGCTTCACATTTTTTATAATAAATGGTGGAAGGAAGGGAGGAAGGAAGGAAGACTAGGTGGGTTCCCCTGGTGCAAGTTCCTTTGAAACCTGCCAACCCTCGCATCGGCACAGGCAGGAGGTTGGTTTCTTCTCAGCCAGAACAACAAGGTCCAACGAGCCGGCAGGAGGGACATCCGGGGACCAGCCCCCACCGTGGAGAGACAGGGCAGGAGACGGTGAGTCATTCCGCTCAGCTGACACAATGCCAAAGGGTCAGGTGACCGGGCCATAATTTTAAGTGAGATAAATCAGACACACAAACACAGCATCTTTTCTCTTGTGTAAGACACCCAGGAGGTAAATAAGGAGCAAGACGGAGGGAGGGCGGAGGAGCACCCTGGGCTGCGAGGGAGGCTGAGCGTGCGGCCCGAGGAAGGGGCCGCTCAGACCGGGGCTGATTTCTCACTGAGACCAGAGGGGCAGGTGCCAGGTCACTTTCCCACGCATGCCACCCGGCGAGCCAAGGTGGGGGCCCAGTGTGGGGCCCACCCCCTGCCCCAAGCAGCCTTGGGGAAGAACTCAGGGGCGGACATGTCCAGATCTGCCCGGGCGGCTGCTAACGAGAGAAGAGGAGCTTCCTCGCTGTGTGGGGAGGTGGCTTTTGCAACAAGCTGCTTGCTGCCAAGGGCCTGGAGGGCCTGGGAAGGCCCAGGGTTGGATATTTGGAGAGGAGACAAGAGAAGGGTCGGCTCCTGCGACATCAAAGGACACTGACACGCAGGATGGGGACAGCACTGCAGGCGGGGACGGGGCTGGCTGCTGGGCATTCTGAAGAAGGCTTTGAAGCCCCTCGTTTAACGAACATCCAAAACCTCTCTCTCACAGCGAGGTTGGCACCCCCTAAAGCCACTTTAAAAGCAACACGTGCTGCCCTGCCCTGTCTGCAGAGAGCAGTCCGTGGCCTCGCCCCCTCCTCGGAGCTACCAAGGAGGTGCTCTAGGGCACTGGGGTGCAGTGGGCCAGGGTGGGCGGGGTGGGGCTCCACTTCCGCCACCACTGGCCAGGAGACCCTGGGCTAGCCGTACCCCACTCCGAGAACGAAGGCCTGGCTTGTGAACTGGAATCCCTTCCCCACCGGGGTGTCATGCATAGACTAAAGGGCTGTGTGAGGTGCAAGACCGGAAAAGGAAGCAGAGGACCGTCTTAGGTGTTGCCTGAGTCCCAGGTAGGTGGGACCTTCTCTGTCCTCCGGATTTATTCAATTCTCTCCTACTGTCATGTATATTTGATAACTTTAAAAAAAATTTTTTTTTTTGAGAAAGAGTCTCCTATTTGTAGTTCAGGCTGGCCCTGAGCTCACTGTGTAGCCCAGGCAAGTCTTGAACTCAGCAATCATCCTGCCTCTGCCTCCTGAGGGCTGGGATTACAGGCATGAGCCACCACACCCGGCATTGTGGTCTGTGGTACGGATTGCTGGTGGGTGTGAGTCACCACACCTGGTATTGTTGTATGTGGTTGCCGGGGATCGAACCAGGGACCTTGCACTTACTAGGCAGGCACTGGAACCACTGAGCTAAATCTCTGGCCCTTGTTTTGGGCAGCATGGGAAGGATGGTGACTAGGTCTGGGCTTTAGGTGGGAGCTGCTGGCCAAGTCCTTTGGCCACCCCACCATCTAGGACAAGGCGGACTCTGGTTTCTTACCTCAGTGTCAAAGCAAACACCGTATTTGGTGCACCGGGAAGGATGGCAAGCTGGTAAAAGCTTTCAGCGTACACAGTAAGGCAGCTGAGTGCTTGTTCTGATCCTACACGGGCACCTGTTTCTCGGCAGCCTCTGGCCCTGACTGTTCTCCTCGGTGCTCATCAGCTCCTGATGAAATAAAACCAGGACCACTGTGTGGGCTCCTGGGTGGGCTGGGGTCGGCCTCGGCCATATCGAGGGTAAATCATGTCCTGTATCCTTCCTTTCCCTGTGGGGCTCAGGGTTCCCTGGGCTCAGAGGGCAGCAGCTCAGCTGTGGCCTAAGATTACATCCTGGCTTTGCAGGAGGCAGTCACCAAGTAGCCAGGATGGCGTCTAGCTTGCTTTCCCTGCTGGACCTCTATGCAGGCAGGTTCCTGAGAGAACCCAGCCTCCCTGCCACTGCGGCCCGTGTCCTCACTGGTCCCAGGGCCCAGCTTCATGGGCTTCACAGTCTCAGCAACAAATATGGGGTCATGGGAGGGTCCACAAGGGCTGCTCAGCGCCCACAGGCCATGGGTTGCAGCTTAGGCTGCTGCACCCTCTTCCTGCGCCAGGGCTTGAGGCACAGCCTTGAAGTCCAGTCAAGTCCTCCCTCTTCTTGTCCGTTGTTCTCAGGGGCCAGCTCCGCCAGGGAACAGCCCCCCTTGTGCCCTTGTGCCTCACATCTGACACCCTCACCGAGGCCCAGGGGGTTACCCATCAGCCAAGGGCTGGAGCCCCTTCTCCTGGCTTGGTGACCAGCCAGGTCCCTCAGGCACGACCAGAGCACACTCACCCTGAGGCCAGGAAGACGACACCACCACACACCTGCTGGGGTTTGAAATCTGAAGGGAAAAGCAAACTTTTGGATTGAAAAAATGGTTTAATGTACAACCTCGATGTACTTTTCGGCAATGGTCATAAAGTATAACTCTAAACATTTTGAGGGAGGAAGGAACTCATGAGGCCCATAACGCATGGGGCCCAGGAACATGCTGATGTGGCCCTGGATGGGCCTCTTCTGCTGGCCAGATCCTCGGACGTGACAGGATGGGGTTCTCTTTAGTGTGTCTCATGGGATGCTTTGCATTTTATTTTCTCTCAATAAAAATGTATGATGTTTACATTGTCAGAGAACAAACAGCCAGGGCTGCTTTGTGTCTTACGAAACTGGTCTGATGTGCTTTGGCTGTCCTCCGTGTTCCTGGCCGTAATGGATTTGACCCCCGTGGAATGTGGGGACGGTGCACCGGGAGGCCTGGGGGGCAGGCCGGTACCCCACTGTCCTCCTTGATGGCTCGGTCTCTCTTAGGATCCCACTCTGGCTTCCTTGCTTCCCTCCCATTCCCGACCTGTTGACCTCCCCACACACCTGCTTCCACGGGGCACCCCTCCCTCGAAGCCACAGCTCTGACGAAGCATAGCACGAGGCTGGCTGAAGGACGGGCGCTTATGTTCCTGTCGCTCTGGAGCCAGAAGCTGCGGCCTGGGCATCTTCTCCTTGTGCCTGACCTGGGCTCTGTGGGCCCGTGTCCTTTGCCCTCTTCTTTGTTCTTCATTTTAGTTTTTGTTTGATACAGAGTCTTCGCTTTGTAGTTCAGGCTGGCCCTGAGCACACTATGTAGCCCAGGCAAGCCTCAAATTCAGCAATCCTCCTGCTTCTGCCTCCTGAGTGCTGGGATGACAGGCGTGAGCCACCACGTCCGGCATTGTGGTGTGTGGTTGCCGGGGATTGAACCTCAGCCCTGTGCTTGCCATGAGTTCAAAGTGTGAACTTCGAATCACCCATCACTTCCACACAGGTGGGGAATGGTGTCTAACCCACAGAACGTGAGCTTGTGAAGGTGACAGAGGACGGGGAGGGGGGTCAAAGGTGAGGGTCACAGGCGAGGATGCTGAGGCAGCACTGTGTCCCCAAGGCTGTGCAGCATGGGGTAGGGGAGCCCTTCAGGAAGGGGAGCTGCGCGTGGGTTAGCCCTGCAAGGCCACCTCCGGAGGCTTGTGGAATCCCTGTGGGGGAGCCAGCACCCCTCAGATAGCTTTCACTCCAGGTCCACAGTACAAACTGGCGCTCCCAGCCCAGTGCGGCCACCCCGACCACCCCCCCATGCATCTGCCCAGTCACCTGCCTGCTTCACACAGTCTTTGTTCCCAGAATTCCCAGCTCAGTTTCCAAAGAGACTCCTGGAAGGTTCCTGAAGATGGGAGTGCTACCACCCGGGGTGTGTGTGCTTTCCAGCCCTGGGACGGGGTCATCCTCAGCCACGTGTGTCCCTCCACCCCTTCTTGCTCACCCAGCCTCAGAGGAGTCATGCTCATTAAAGAAGTTCAACAGATCAAAGCGGGGGAGTTCAGTCTTTCCGAAACAGGTCACTCCCTGAATTCTAACGCTAAGGGCAAATTAAAGAAAAGTATGTTTTGGAGAGAAGCACAGACTGGCAGGGTTCAGGCCCCAGCCACTGTCCGCCCCTGGGGCTCCAGTCTCCACAGGGTGCCAGTGATTCTGGGGAGCGGTGACAGCTCCTTCTCTTCCTTCCTTGTGTGGGTGCTGAGTCCCTGCCCTCATTTGCCCTAAGTGGGACACAGGGACCCAAGGCACCCATTGTGGCCTTGTCCCCCTGTCAGGCCTCTCTGCTGGTCTCAGAGGACACCAAATCCCAGCCCTGAGTAATTTCCACAAAACAACAGGGGCCCCCAAGTGACCCTGAGGCCGCTGTGGAACTTCCTCTGGCTGCTTTGCTAACAAAAGGAACCGGGAACGTCCTTCTTGGGAAGTACCTAGGACAAAGGCAAAGCCTTCTGGGAAGTGTCCGGACAGGCTCAGGATGTGACTGGTGACTAAAGACCTCTCTGTCCCCAGTCTGGCCCTCTAAGCTCCTCCCCTCATGCACAGTCAAGACCGTGAAAACCCTGGAGCATGACTCTGCTACTCCACCCCTGTGGGCCTCTGGACTGCAGGCCCAGGCCTCAGAGGCGCCCCACAGATCCCCAAGCCACCTCTAGCCCTGTCCTCCGCTCCCACCATCATCCCAGTGCGTATGGAGGTGGGAGCAGGCAGTGCTTCCTGTCACCGTGGCCTCTGCAGATGACACTGCACCCAGCCTGTGTCTCCTCTCTCACCGGGACCCTGTGCCCTGTGAAGGTGGCCAGTAGACAGCGTGTCTGAAGGACCCCGATTCAGGCTCCGAGAGGCAAGCAGGAGGAATCTGAGCTGGGAAGGAGACGTACAACCCGCACAGCTGCTGTTGCTGTACACTGCTTTAACTTTAGGGTTTTTTAGTACATATTTGTCATACGTATTGATCCCATTCATCCTAAGGCATTTGTATCTGTACATAACACATGGCAATTCTTCCTTTTTCCTATTTCCCTCCCCATCTACAAACGCTTTTTTTCCTTCTGTGTTTTTTCCTTTTCTTTTCCTTCCCTTCTCCCCCAACTCTTGTTCCCTTTCCCATTTGAACATGTTCTTCCCACTTTCCAGTATCTATCCTCCACTGCACTCCTCACTTACCCTTTTTGGGTTTCTTACACAAGAGAATCAATGAAGTATGTAAACTTGTGTGTCCATTTTTTTCTTTTAAGTTATGATCTTGAAGAGCATTCATTTTCCTACAAATGATTCCAGTTTAACCTTCTTGAAGGCAGAGTAGTACTTCATTGTACATAAATACCACATTTTCTTTTCTTTTCTTTTTTTGAGACAGGGTCTTGCTTTGTAGTTTAGGCTGGCGCTGAGCTCACTATTTAGCCCAGGCAAACCTGGAACTCAGCAATCCTCCTGCCTCTGCCTCCTGAGTGCTGGGATTACAGGTGTGAGCCACCACGCCCAGCACTGTGGTATGTGGTATTGATTGCTGGTGGGTGTGAGTCTCCACGCCCAGCATTGTATGTGGTTTCCGGGGATCGAACTCAGGACCTTGTGCTTGCGAGGCAGGTGCTAGAACCACTGAGCTAATCCTCCAGCCCAATCGCACGTTTTCTTAATTCACTCAATTTCTGATGAGCATCTGGGCTGTTTCAAAGATTTAGCTCTCAAAAACTGTGCTGCTGTAAATGTGGGCGTGTTCATATCACTATAGTTATGACATTCATTTTTTTTTTTAAGACTGTGGAAACATTTATTTACTTTTTATTTATTTATTTTTTTGCTTTTGAGACAGGGTCTCGCGTTGTAGTTCAGGCTGGCCCTGAGCTCACTATGGTGCCCAGGCAAGCCGCCGCAAACTCAGGAATCCTCCTGTCTCTGCCTCCCGAGTGCTGGGATGACAGGCGTGAGCCACCACGTCCGGCATTGTGGTATGCGGTGTTGATTGTTGGTGGGCATGAGTCTCCACGCCCAGCATTATATGTGGTTACCGGGGATTGAACTCAGGACCTTGCGCTTGCGAGGCAGGCGCTGGAACCACTGAGCTAACCCTCCGGCCCAATGAGAGGGTTTTTTAAATTTATAAAATTGAAAAATAAAATAAAACCTTGAAAATGTTTAAGGATTTTTCAGGGATGGTAAATATATCTTCTAAGGTTATTGAGAAATATACATCAAAAATTTTTTTTCATTATTCAGTAAACTTTATTGGCACATTATATCCACAGCTCACAATCACACAAAACATTGGGGAATTTGTACCAATATGTGACACAGGTCAATTCTCATTCTTACCCTTATCCCTGCCCACCCACCCCCTCCCCACCCCCTATATACATACTCTTATTTTTTTCCAAATCATATTTATTCCTTCCCTTCATTACGTTCCCACACCAAACTCCTTTTGGATATTACAAAGACTATCATACATTCTAGAGCTCCTTTACCTCTACAGGTACTTATATCAAAGAAAAGATTCGGTATTTGCATATCTGTGTTCTATTTATTTCACTTATTAGTGTGTCCTCCAGGTGTCTCCATTTGCACATAAATGAATCAATCTTGTCATTCTTTATGGCAGAGTAATACTTTTTTTTTTTTTTGAGACAGGGTCTCGGTTTGTAGTTCAGGCTAGCTCTGAGCTCACTATGTAGCCCAGGCAAGCCTCGAACTCAGCAATCCTCCTGTCTTTGCCTCCCGAGTGCTGGGATGACAGGCGTGAGCCACCATGTCTGGCACTGTGGTATGTGGTGCTGATTGTTGGCTGATTGCTGGTGGGCACGAGTCTCCATGCCCAGCATTATATGTGGTTACCGGGGATCAAACTCAGGACCTTGCACTTGCAAGGCAGGCGTTGGAACCACTGAGCTAACCCTCCGGCCCAATACTTCATTTTTAAAAACACACACACACATCGTCTTTATCCAGTCTCCAGTTGATGGACATTTAGGTTGTTTCCAAGATTGGGCTATCACGAACTGAGCTGCTGTGAACAAGGGTGTACATCTGTCTTTCCAATGTGATTTTTAAAATTCCTTTGGGTATATTCCTAGCAGGAGGATAGCAGGGTTGAATGGGACCTCTAGTCCTAGTTTTCTTAGGAATCTCCACACAGATCTCCACAATGGTTGCACAAGTCTACAATCAGTTATGACGTTCTTAACTCTTTTGCTCAGATGCCTAGAAGGAGAAGAGCTGGGTCCAATGGAACCTCCAGTTCTAGTTTTCCACAGTGTTGTACCAGTGTACACTCCCACCAGCAATGGAGAAGAGTTCCTTTTTTCCCACAGCCTCACCAAGATTTGTTATTAGTTAATTTCTTGATGATAGCCATTCTTCGTGGTGTGAGAAGAAATCTTAGTGTTGTTTTAATTTGCATTTCTGAAATGACCAGTGATGTCAAGCATTTTTCATGTATTTATATTCTGTTTATACTTCTTCATGTGAGAAGTGACTATTCATCTCACATGTCAATTTTAGCAAAATAAAATCTTCATCATTTTTTTTAATGAAACAACTGTATTGCTTCAAGGACATGTAAATGTTCTGAGAGTAACTTACAGGCAGAAGAATCCTTGGAGACTTTGGCGAAGACACAAACACAGGTTTTCATCCGCATGTCAGTCACTGTACAAAATGGAAGCATCATGCAGGTTGGGGGAGGCAGGTTTACTCCCCGCCGCTAGGCTGTCCAGTCTGCAGCATTTCGCCATCCGCTCAGCCAGCCCTCTCCTCACCACTTCCACCAGAACAGGCATCGGCCCCTATTCAGCAAAATAATACATATTGCAATTTGCTGTGTGTAAGAAAACCCTCACTAATGTCAAGATGTTTCTTAAAGAAACCTACTGGGACTCACAAAAACTGGCATTTCCAGTGTCTTCTCTCCAAAGACAAAATGGTAACAATGTGTAAATTGGGTTGTTTCTGTGTGCCTGAGGCCTGTGACTCTGAAGCATCACCCCCTCCGAGGCTGGGCGGAGACCTTCAGTGCCCATGGAGTTACACACCACCGACCTCTGCACCACCGCTATCAGGCAAGGGATTCTGGGGCTGGCACATGATGACCTCTGCCAGCCCAAGTCACAGGCCAGGGCAGCAGGACCTTAGCTCCCTCCTGCACCTCCAAGGCTGCATTTCCGATTTTGCTGTGGCTGCAGGAACCAGAACCTTAGGGGTTCTTGGCAATTCAATGGCTTTCACTCTATTTTTAAAAACCCTGGAAGCATGTCACCCGGAGGATGATAGTGGCTGGCAAACCTGTTCGCAGAGCTCCCCCCAGGCAGAGACCTGTCCTGGCAGTAGTCCCAGAGCATCTGTGAACCTGGCCTACAGCAGGGCCTTCCGCAGCCTCCTCCTCAGATGAGCCAGCAGCAGCCTGGGCACTGCACCCTCGCAGAGGACAACACGCCCCAGGACCTGCCTGAAGTCTCATAGCCTCACCCTGGGCGCCTGTGCAGAGAAATCTCCCTCCAGAAGTCTGTGGAGCCAGCTGCTGAGAGAGGGAGGTTGGCAGAACAGATCTTCCTTCCTTCCCTCCCTCCCACCTACCCCCCCACCCTCCCCTTACTTTCCTTCCTCCTCTCCCTCCCTCCTTCCTTCCTTCTTTTCCTTCCTTTCTTTCCCTTCTTTTTGTTTTTGGTACCAGGGATCTAACTCATCAGTTTGTGCTTGTGAGGCAGGTGCTGGAACCACTGAGCTAAATCCCTGGCCCCACAGCAAATGTTTCTCTTCAGTGCTGGCTAGTACTTCACTGTCTGAATGTACCAATTTCTTTACTACTCAGCTCCTTAGTTGAGTGAACATCTTAGTTGCTTTCAAGTTTTTGGCAGTTATGATTAAAGGTGCTGTATATACTCACATGTAGGTTTTGTATGAACACAAATTTTTACCTCTGTGGGGTAAATATGAAGGTACGTGACGTACTAGGTAAGCGCATGCTTAGTTGTGCTGTGGTTTGTATTTCTCTGAAGACATTGGTTGTGCAGTCGCATCTTTTTATATGCTGATTTGCCACGTGTACCTTTTGTTTGGTGACAGACCTACTACTATCTTTGCCCCATCTTTAAAAACTGGCTTGTTATTTTTCTTGTGGGACGTTTGTCGCTCCTCAAATGTCCTCCAATACTGTGTGGGGCTGTCGAGGTGGAGGCGTGAGGTTGTAAAGTTGTCCAAACCGACAGAACCCACAGCAGCAGGCGTGAGCCGGGGTGTCAGACTCCGGGGAGTCCCTGCTGCAGACGCGGCCGGAAGTGGGCCACTTCCGGCGGGCTGCGCGGCGCAGGCCTGCAGAAGCCCCGGGCCTGGTGCGCTCGGCCGTTCACCTGGTGCTGACAGCGCAGCGGGCAACTGAGGCACGCATCCTGCCCGAGCCCGGCGTGTGAGTGGCATAGGATGGCAGAAACCGGGCCTCGGGGCAGCAGGGCCGGGGGAGCAGAAACCAGAGAAACGCTCCTGTTTTCTCGTGACAGGCGGAGGAGCAGGCGGTCGTCCAGGGCGAGCATCGCGGGGAGCAGTGAGGACGGAGAGCAGCCGCTGTGAGTCCGCGCCGTGACCTTGAGCCAGACTCTCCCCCTCTGGGCTCTGCTTCCGCCCTGCCGGCCGAGGGGCTGAGCCTGGCTCCTTGGCAGCGATGGCGGCCTGTGCCTCGTGAGAGCCTCCGCGGCCGACGTGAGCCCCGGGAGTGTCGGCAGTCCCAGTCCCGGCCCCGCCACCCTCACCCCGGCCCCGCCGCGTCCCTGCTGCCCGCGCGGTTATCATTCTGCCCGCCCTCGGCCCACCCTGGTGACCGGTCTGGAAAAGGCCCGTTCGCGGCTTGGCCCTCTGCGAAGACGCCGCCTCCGCCTGGGGCCGTCCCGGGACCCGGCTGGCGGGACCTTCCCGGCCCTGCGCCGCCATCTTGGTCCCCGCGGGCCGCGGCCTCCACGCGGCCCCTAAGGCCCGGCGTGTGCGGGCGGCGACGCCGCAGACCCCGCTCTGCCCCCGGGGCGGGCGGAGGAGGCCAGGGCGGGACGCGCGCTTCGCTGCTGTGGGACTGCGGAGCCGTGTGAGGAACCGCGTGAGAACGGCTGCCCGAGCGGGCGGCGCCGCCTGGGCCCGGCGAGGGGGCGAGAGGCTGGGCCGCAGGGACGGGCAGCTCTCGGTCCAGCTGCCCGCGAGCCCTGCCTGGAGGAGCGAGGAGGCGGGAGGGGGCAGCGCAGGGAGGGCGCCCGCGGAGCCCGTGGTGGCCGCCACGAGATGAGAGTGACGTGGACAGCAGCGACGGACCGGGCTGGCTCCAGGGAGGTGTCAAGGTGACACTGGCAGGCTGGCTGCGAGCTCCCAGAGGAGGAGGGGGAAGAAAGGGCGGAGCCCCGTGTGCCTGGTACCCAAGGAAGTTGAGGGTGCTTACGCAAGGTCCAGAGTGTGGGGCACAGGGTGCCAGGGCCCTCTGGCAGAAAAGGGCTCAGCAACACTCGGCTCGCAGGCCGCACAGCCGCAGTATGACCCAGGCAACAGCTCCCTGGGGAGCGGAGGGAGGCTCAGGGAAAACCTGTCCTGTCTGCCTCTGCGCTGGAAGACCTCCCCTCAGTCAGAGGCTCTGACCTCAGAGGCAGGAAGGGATTTCAGTGTGTTCGTACCATGTGCTTTATTTGCCGTGTGTATTTTTAATTTTGACTTTTCTATGAGCGCTACACAAGGCACTCATTTTTGTGCTTGTTTATGTGTTTTGTTGTCAGTACTGTGCCTTGTAATCACAGCAATGGAAAAATTCTCCTGTCCTTTTTCATTCAAACTCAGCCCCCCAGCAAGGGTAGGATTTCTTTTTGTTGTTACTTTACAAATTGGTCACTGAACAATTAATACTTGTGGAAAATTCTGCCTTCGGGTACCTATAGCCCTCATTCTTTTCTGTGGCTGTATAATACTCCACACCATGGACTAAACACAGCACATCTAAGCATCCAAGAGACTTTTTGTCACTCATAAAGTACAAATGTAATTTTTTTTTTTTTTGAGACAGGGTCTCGCTTTGTAGTTCAGGCTGGCTCTGAGCTCACTATGTAGTCCAGGCAAGCCTCAAACTCAGCAATCCTCCTGTCTCTGCCTCCCGAGTGCTGGGATTACAGGCGTGAGCCACCACACCCGGCTTACAAATGTAATTTTTAAAACGTTTGGAACTTTAATAAGTTCTTTTTACCTTACAAGGAGTTAAACTACATGTATGGTTTAAAAGTCCAGATGGGCAGACCTGTATACAGGTATTTGGGAGAGGAAAGAAATGGCCTCTGTCCCAAGGAGTTTATGCTCCTGCCAGGGAGTTGGGACAGCATGGGTATTGATCTCACAGCCATAGGCGTGAGTGGGGAGGCCACCCGGTGACTGAGGGGCAAATGACAGGAATGGGGGAGGTGGGAAGGTGCTGAATGCCAGGTGGGAAGAGCTTGGGTATTCAGAGGATTAAACTGCAGTCTCCTTCCCACTAACTGTCCCTTCATCCCCAACATCAACAGTCCTGGGGTATTTTGGGGCTTTTGTTTTTCCTTACAGGAAATTGAGCCTCTGGTCTTCTGATTTTTCTAAGTGCAGAAGGGATGAAGTCTGAGATTTCAATCAAAGGCTTAAGGAAAAAATAATCCCTGGCTGCCCTGATTCTTTCCTGAAAATACCTCACATGGATAGGAATTGTCCTTAAGCGCTTTGCTCTTATTTCGTGCTTTAAATTTCTTTTTTAATTGAAAAGATTTGTTTGCCTGATGTAGGCTCTGAGGGGCTTATTTATTTTAACTTATCTTCTTGCTTCTTCCTTATCTTCTCCAGTGACTTGGTAACTCTGTAACTCTCTATTCTTTAGTCTTAAGATGCCAGTTGTCTCTGCCACTAAAGTAAAGAATAATGAGCTTCATAATTAGCCCATTTCTATTCCCACGGAATGGGAGCAGTGTCCATAACAAATAGCAATCTCAAGGCCCCTAAATTCAGCTTCCCTGAGCTGGCTGCTTTTTCCTAACAGAGATTCTAGAATGTTTTTCCTTTCTGATAACTTCCATTCCACTCAATCCTAGTAACACTCGATGACAAAACTCAGTGATCACAAATGAATTAGTCTCTGCACTCCACAGTTCCTGGTGGACTCACGGGGTCAGTGAACAGTACTTTCCTTAGTGCTTAGGGGGTCTGAGAACACCTGCGAGAACCTTGAGCACCTCAGGACTGCAGTAGAATTAAATCTGACTCACCCAATGAGGTCACTGAGAAGAGGCAGTAGCGTTAAACTTACTGTTAGTGCCAGGGTCCATTTTCTGAACAGACATGTGCTTGTGCTTCCAGAAGATCTCCAGGTTCTAGAAACTTCCAGAAACTTATTGGTACAAGACAGCTTTCCCGCAGAGCATCAAATCCTGGTCAGTGAGAATTCCTGTGAACATCTCGGTGCACTCAAAAGTACTTTTAGGGTCAGGACACCATTTGGTGTGCAAAACTTTTGAAATCTGTGGAAGGCAGTTTCTTCCTTGAAGATCAGAAATGAGATGGCAGGAGGAGACTACTTGGGCTAGAAACGGAAGTCCTAGGTCTGCCACAGACATTCCTGGGAAAATTCATCATCCTTGGGCCACAGGTTGGGTCCTCTGAACAGAGTTCTTAGAGAAAATATCACAGCACTTGCCAAGTATAGAGAGGTAAGGAATTCTGCCCACTGGCCAGTTGCCAGGCACAAAGGATGCCTGTCCCCTTACTTTCCTGAGCCTCAGCTTCCTTTCCTGTGAGGTGGTCTCTAATTACTACCCTCTCCCCTCCCAGAACCACTTGAATGAATAAGATGAGCATGCAGAATAAAACTGCCATTTGGCTAAAGTTAAAAGCTACACACAAATAGGAAGCACTAGTAGAGGTAACTTGTAAAATCTTTCCAATGACCTTTTTTTAGTTTTCACTTGCCATTTAAGAAATTCACTGAATGCCTCCTGTTGCCAACCCTGTGGCCCAAGCATCACCACACCTTTCTGTCCAGGCCCTCAGGGTCAGCCTGCACCTTCTTGTAGTTCTGTCACTGAGTCATGCTTTCTCCTGGGAGTCAGGGAGTGGCCACCAGCCTCCTTTGGCTTCCTCCTAATACAGCCACCTGCAGCTTCTCAGCTGTTTTTCAGGATCTTTGCACGGAATTCTTGTCACCCTCTTCCCATCAGGCCAGGCCTCCTGAGCAGGTGCGCTGTTCCCTGCCAAGCACATCCAGGAAATGACCTGGGCTACACCCATGAGCTGCCTGGAGATGGCCCGGGAGGAGACCCCACCTCCACCCCAACTGCTCCAGATTTCTTACATCTTCAGAATCATAGGGGCTACATCTGGATGTCACATAAGTTTTCCTGCACGTGGAGAACCATGTCCTTTGCTGGAAGTCCGCTTTGTGTGGTGTGCTGTTCACCTGCAGCAGCGGGTTGGGTAGGTGCCGGGCGGTTCCAAGGAAAGAAGAGAGGGCAGTCAGGCAACGGAAGCAGGGGAGACCCGGCAGCTCTGCCGAAGGGTGAGGGCCCACTCCCTTAAATCCCCTCTTCCTTCCGTTTTCATGGGAGATGACATAAGAGGCAAGATAAAGCAAAACTTTCCTGGACCAGGATAAGGCACCCAGTCTCTAACCTGCTCCCAGTTCCATTCCACAGTGGAGCAAGAAGGGGGTGAAGTGTGGGATACTAGAAATGCTGGCAGTGTTGACCCTGGGCGCACCTCATCCCTGCCAGCCTCCCTCCATCCGTCTTCATCTTCTTGTCTGCCCTGTCACTATCTGCGGGGTCCTGGGCCACCTTTGTCATCCACTGTGCTCAGTGGATCCTAGGCAAGTGGCAAGGAATGCACGGATTTCGCCTCTTTTCAAGTCTTCTTAATTCATGGCTCAACTAAGAGCCTAGGAAAATTACATAAGTGATAATTTCATTTTGCTTTGCTGCTTTTTCCCAAACTTTTTTGTCTGTGCCTCTTTCCCATGAATTTTCAAGGAACACCTATTAGCAGTTTTGGGAAAAGCTGGTGTGAGCCATGGATTATTTGTAGGGATGCTGTGAAGTCAAATTCACTAATGAGAAACCCGGCCTCAGTGGTCTGCAGAAAAAATGTATGTGCTTTGTTTTAATGAAAATATGAAATTTGTACAGATCAGAGGTTCCCACCTCTTTCACCACAAAGATTCTTTTTAGTTCTTTCCCCAAGGGTACCCATATTTTAAAAGCTTTTATCTATCCAACAAACTACATTTATTGAATAATAATTTGTTTCTTTGAGTTTTATTCATCAAAGACATCTAACTGCCAATTAGTGCCTCTGATCTGTGGAGATAACCATGTCTACCAGGCAGAGTTGATATGATTCCAGCCCAAAGCAAATAACTGTAATGTTTTATTTAGTCTGGGAATCTCCTTGAGGTAAATGCATGGCTTCCTTTGGGCTTTTTGAAATCTTGAAAATAGCTTGCAGAACCCCACCCACTATCCCACCCCACCCCCGCCTTGCTGTGTTCTCAGCGGGCAGGATGCCTGGGAAGCAGGACTGTGCGGAAACCAAAGAGGAGATACATTGCTCCGGGGTGGGGAGGGTCACTGGGGCCGCATAAGGATGGCATGGAGAGTGGGAACTCAGGCCCTAGCACCAAGAAGATGGGCTGTGGGCGTGAGGCTGCAGCCCCTGGTGAGCAGGGAGGGGAGACTCAGGCCAGAGGTGCATGCTTCATGCTCCCCACTGAGTTGAGCACTTGGGCAGCCCGGCCCCTCTGCCTTGACCTGGGGCACAAGGTGGGCAGGACGGGCCGAGGGAAAGGGTTCTTCTCTGATGTATCCATCACTTGTAAAACCAGAGAGCTCAGATGGCACAGCAGGGAGCCCTGAGGGGCCTGTCTTCTGCCCTGCCCAAGGGAAAAGCCTCTGCCAGAGGAGTCTAGTAGATGCAGACCTGCTCTGTGGACAAGGTGGGGAGGTAAGGGACCTGGGAATATGCCATCTTCCACCCAAATGGGATTCAGTGCCGGACAACCCCACCTCTCCCTGGCTGCAGAAGTGGCATCCCTTTTGGGAAGGTGCAGCGGGGTGACCCTGGTCTCAAAGCCCAAGCCAGTGCCAGGACTCTGCAACTGTCACCTCCATAGTGATCCCCACCCACAGACCCCCCCCAGCCTATGTGCCAGGGCCCTGGAATTGAAATCCCTGTCCCCTGCTTCTCTCATGAGCCAGGACCCAGAAGTTTCCAGGAAGACACAGTCTGTATCTGGCTTGCCCACAGAAATGAATTCTCCCCTGAACATTGTCCAGACCCATATTAGAAACAAATTTGGGTGATGCATTTACCCATCACCAAAGACAATTAGCCCCCAGAGCTAGGAAGCCAAGCTCTGTGCTATGACAGATGAGAGATGGGAAGTCAGGATCTGCCCTTCAAGGTTTTTCTAGGGCTATGTTTAGGGTTAAGTTTAACACTAAGATTAGGATTATGGTTACAGATAGGTTTAGGGCTACTGCATGAACTTGGACTGGGCGTGTTGCTGTGTTATATTTAGGGGAGGTGTTACGGTTTGTGTCTAGATGTTCCCCAAAGCCTCATTTGGTCATCAACCTTTTTCAGAGGTGGCTGAAGCCACAGTGTGTGACGCTAGGATTAAGGTCATGTGGTTACTAAATTGGTCCACTGATTGATTTGGTGCTGCCCCAATCCTAGTAGTATGGGTAAGATAAAAGGGGAAGAATGACACTGGTAAGGTTCCTTGTTGCCTTGTTACCTTCATTCTACCATGTATTAGACCTCTGCCATGAGCCACTCTGCCTTGGTGCAAGCTGATTGTAGACTGAAATTTTTACAAACTATGAGCTAAATAAACGTTTTCCCCTTTAACTTTGGATGTCAGATATTTTGTCTCAGCAATGAGAAAAAAAGTAACACAGAAAATTGGTACCAGAGAAGTGGAGTTGTTGCTCTGACATTACCTGGCCATGTGACTGAAGAGTCTTTGGAACTGGCTTGTGGTACTGGGAAGGCTTAGGAAAGATTTAAAGACACCAACTGAAAATGTAGAGCTGAACACCTTAGGCTGTTCTGTATGGGAGATTCTGGTCAGAGCTCAGAAGACCAGAAAGCTGATAAAGAGCAGGCTTGGGAAGTTTCTGCTGAGAAGAGCAACTGCATTGGCTGCTGGACTGCAGACAGTGTGCGTTCTACTTTGCCAGAAAGTTTTTCTGCGTAAGAGTTAAGCTTAGGGTTAGATTTGAGGCTAGAGCCTAGGAAAAGGTCTGTGTCGTGGTTAGGGTTAGGGTTATGTTAGGGCTGGGGTTGGAGGTATATTAGGGTTACACCCAGAGCTAGGGTTAAAGCTACCCCTCCCAGGACTAGCACTGGGATATAACTAGGTCTAGTGTTATGGTTGTATAAGGTTTAGGGTTTGGTTTAAGGTTATTGCTAGGACTGTATCTAGGTCTAAATCTAGGGCTTAGTTATGGCTACATTTAGTATTCCTGTTAGCATTTAAAATTGGGATTAGATTTAGGGGTTGGATGAGGGCCAGAGTTAGATTTAGGGTTAATGTCAACCTATGATTTGGGCTAAAGCAAGGGTTAGCCTTAATAGTATGGTTAAGAGTAAATTTAGGTCTAGGCCTAGGATTAATATTAGGGTTATGGTTTGGAATTACAAATGGGTTAGTCTTGTATTTAACATGAGTGTCAGGGTTCTGGCTTTGCTCAGGGTTTGGTTAAGGATTACAGCTTTGTTTTGAACTAGAGCTTGGTCTCTGTGTGTTGCCAATGCTAGTGCTAGTAGGGTTCCACTAGGGAAGATTAGAGTCAGCATTTTAGGTAGGATAGGGTTAGTGTTAATTTTCTCCCATGGTACCGTTAGGGGTAGTGTCAGCATTTGAGTTAAGGTTTTAGTGAGGATCACTATGTGACTCTTTTTAGAGCTTCCAACACGCACCTCAGGATCTCTTCCTCAGAAAACAAGCCCCCCTCCCCAGCTAGGTGTCTTGGCCTGCTCCTCAGGATAAAGAACACTTGCCTGGCAGAGCGTAAGGATGTGGTGCTCACGGACTAAGCCTCCACCTAGCACAGTCTGGGTCTACTGAGGATGGTCAGCCTCCCAGAAGAGCTCCTGACCTACTTCTCAGTGAGGGTCCCTCCTCCAGTGTGGGTCCTGGTCAGTGCCCCCTTCACGTGCCTGCAGGAACTGCTGCTCCATGCTCTGGGGACTCAGGAGAGAGAGCTCTGAGCCCGGCCTCTCCACTTCCCCTGCTGGTTTCTCCCAGCGTGAGCCAGTCTGGGCTGTGGGAAACCTTGGGCTTGTGGACCATCACTTCCTTGCTCTGGGACTGTTGAGAGCTGGGCACTCCAGGACAGCCACATTCTCCTTGGGACTTGGCTCTGTGAATAGGCAAAGATAAGGCGGGAGGGAAGTTTGAAGGGTGGCATCTGCCACAGGAGGTGTTGAAAAAGCACCCAGTCCCATTTTTATGGGAAAGAAAGCTAAGACTCAGGGGAAGGGGCAGAGAGGGGGATGGACACATGCTCGCTGTATTCCTGAGCTGTACCTGACTCAGTCCACACTCATGAATCCACTTGCACACACACATGTATAAACACGTCCGTGATGACACTTTGCTTTCCTCCATCGCCGGGTGTGCTCTGAGCACCTTCTCTGTGCTCCATGTGGTCAATTGTGAGCCCAGAGGGTGCAGCCACAGTCTCCTCTGATCACAGCCTGAGACTCGCAGCTAAACCTGGACTAGGCTGTGTGTCAGGTGAGACTTAGTAAGAAAAAACATATGATATATCCTGACACTGGTATGCCACATCTTTGGGGTATATTGGGGTAAAGAAAAATATGAAAAACGACTTTCCCTGTTTGTTCCTTTTGCCTTTTTTTTTTCCTGTGATGGAACTTGAACCCAGGACCTTACACAAGCTTTTACTTTTCAGTGTGTAAAATCACATGTTTCTGATTTATGACAACACAGTTTTAGATGGAAAAAACAGACACTGAGCAAAGAAACATGCAGGCCCAGGGAGCTGTAGGGAAAGAAAAGCTCCTGCCTGGGACCTGCACACTGCACTGTATCCTTTGCCATTTAAAAAACAAAACAGGCCGGGCATGGTGGCTCACGCCTGTAATCCCAGCACTCGGGAGGCAGAGGCAGGAGGATTGCTGAGTTCGAGGCTTGCCTGGGCTACATAGTGAGCTCAGGGCCAGCCTGGACTACAAAGCGAGACCCTGTCTAAAACAAAACAAAACAAAACAAAACAAAACAAAACAAAACAAAAGGGCTGGAGAGTTAGCTCAGTGGTTCTGGCATCTGCCTCACAAGCACAAGGTCCTGAATTCAATCCCCAGTAACCACATATCATGGTGTCAGTTGTGATGCCTCATGCCTGTCATCCCAGTACTCAGGAGGCAGAGGAGGAGGATTGCTGAGTTCAAGGCTTGCCTGGGATACAGGCAAGCTCAAGGCCAGCCTGGACTATAAAGCGAGGCCCTGTCTCAAAAATTGAAATGAGAGGAAAACAAAAAACAACATTGAGACAGTCTTGCTAAAGCACCAAGTTGCCCAGGCTGGGACCCGACTGAATTTTCCGCCTCAGTCTAGGATGTGACAGTGCCAGGTGTGAGCCATCATGCCTGGCTAAGGCTGTGGCTTTCTTGGGGCTGCATGGCCGTGTGATCTGGATCCAGAGTGGAACCTGTTACCGGGCTGAGGCCCTCGGCTCTGTCTGCCCGAGTCACAGGGAGACTTCCGCCACCTGACACCACGCAGAAAGCCTCGGTGGGGAAGCAGGGCCCTGGGCGAGTCTCAGGCCCGGGTGTGGGAGCGACCAGAGAGCCTGCTGCAGCCCGCGGAGGAGCGGTGCAGTCGCCGCCAGGGAGCTTGCCCAGCCCACACCTTTTTTGCTGTTGCCCACCCTGGGGCCAGCAGGGCGAGGGACTGACCCTCTGGGTCTCCAGAGCTGGCCAGGCCCAGTCCCTTGGGTCGCCTGGGGAGGGGCATGCAGGCTCAGAGCACTGGGGAAGGGCCCGGCTTGGGTGGGATGGTGCGGTCCCCTCGGCTCAGACGTGGGTCTTGGAGCTCTGTTCTGCTCTTGGCGTCCGAGTGTGGAAAGTGGGCTGTTCTCACCCCCCACACGATGGTGATTTGTGCTCCGTCGTGTTTTCCAGCATTTCTAAGACTGGGTTTTTCTTCAAGGTTATTGGGGGACCACTGGGGCACTGTAGGGGGCTTGGGTTTTGTGCTGTTTGCCACTGTGCAGACCGAGTGCTGCAGGTGAGGCTGGACCAGGGACAGGGCTGCAGCTCTGCAGATAGAAGGGCAGAGACCGAAGTGAGGACACATGGAGCCCCCATTGGGGCTGGGGGCAGCAGCACCCCGTGGGATGGGCACCCTCGCCTTGCAGCGAACCCAAGACACTGCTTCTGTCTCCATCACGGGCCTTGGCTCCCTGTTGGTGGTATCTGGTCCAGTGCAGAGCCGAGGATGCCTGTGCCAGCTGCTGGAGCCTGTCTGTGGTGTGGACGGCTTGTGGCAGCAGAAGCCTTGGAGTGGACCCTGGCTGTTTCCTCTGAGTGGTGTCTCTGGTCCCTGCGAACAGATGAGGCTCTGCTGGCAGGAAAGGGAGGGCAGGGAGCCAGCCAGCCCTCTGAGCTGCCACTCCAGTAGTGGGTGTGACTCCCCCGTGACACTCGGGCTGGAAGGCTTTTCTTTGGGGAAATACAGAGCAGACCAGTAGCTATAGCTTTCACTGCACAGTCTAAACACACGAAAGGTCGGCGCTGTTTGGGTTTGCATTCGCCTCATTCCTTGGGTGGCGGAGGGCCACCCTTGGCTGGGGTGAGGCAGCAACGCTATCACCGTCTGCAGGGCGGTGACCTGTGTCACACCTCAGCACTGCGGGGACGGGACCAGACACTGGTGCGTCTCAGCCAGGGAGGGCAGGGCTGGCCAAGCCACCGTTGTGGCTGGGGAGGGACACAGGCCTGTGTCATGTCCAGCTCCTGGGGCATTAAGAATGCCATCTGCATTCTCATCCTCTGTGGAAGCCAGGAATGCTGGGAATCATAATATATCTGAGATAGTTCACTTTCTAAAGAATAAAAACTGAGAGAGTTGAATACCAATGTTCACTGCTGTCAGTTTGGACATTTCAGTCTGTCCACTAGCAGGCTGGGTCATTCCGGAAAACACCACCAGGTGGCAGCATTGCATAACAACTTGGGGTTTGCAGGGTCCACTCTACCGGCCGTGGAGGTCCTGTCCACACCCCTTCGTCCGTTTACACTAGGATAACAGTTGATCTACATGAAGAGCCCAGGGTCATCAATCGTGAGCTTCTGTCCCTTTACTGAGCATCTACTTAAGATATCTTTTGTGCCTGGGAATGAGGTCAGAACATTGTGACCTTGTAGATCAGGGGTCGGAGGTTCCTAGGAACAGCGTGTTGGGGTGGGAGCCTGGGACCCCAGGTGAGCCCCAGCACTGGGTCCTGCCCCGGAGGTGTCAATCACACACCAGCCCTGGCCCTGGGAACTGGGAGCGGGAAGTCTCAGCAGAGCCCCCAGCGCAGACACGAGGGTGCTGGTCATTCTTATTTGAGAAAGCGACGGGCAGCCAGAGAGCCAGCCGGGGTCCCGCCCTGGCAACACACAACCAACCGCACACGTGATGTACCAGAATCACCTCCGGAGAACAAGTGGCCCCGTGTGTTGGGACATGCCTGTCATCCTTACACTCTGGAGGCTGAAGCAGGAAGATCACCGTGTTTGAGTCCCAGCCTGAGCTATACAGGGAGACCCTGTCTCAGAAAACAGCTACGTCAGACTGAAAAAAAGAGGTGAAGGACAAGCTCCGGTGTCCCCATTTAACCTCCCAGAGGCTTCCAACCAGCAAAGAGCCAGAAGTATGGCAGCGGTCAGGCACACGGAGTCAGGCAAGCGGTCGGGAGCCCCTCAGGGGTGACGCAGGTGCTCTCTGGAAAGCGGGGCCGACAGCTCTCCGCCCATAGGATGCACAGGGGAGACAGAGGTGGGCTCGCACCCAGGGCCGGTGGGCTCCATTCCAGTGGGACTTGGCCCAGCGACGAGAGACCATAGCTCAGCCTTTGGGCCTTCAGTTACCCCTCAGCCTTAGCCCAGAACAGAGAACACACTGGAGGGAATGCAGGATGTGAAGAGATTCCAGGCTCTTGCGGAAGAAAACCAAGGCCTATGATAAGCTTTGTGAGTCACAGCTTAAGAGAGGCCCTAAAAAGGAGCCGGCATCCAAGTTTTTATATAGGTGGTGTAGAGTCTGTAAGGAACGAAGAGTATTTTAAAATGCTAAAAGATTATCACTCTGACTTACCTCATAGTGTTACAAAACTGCCGATACCAGATAGAGTATCCTGCCATGTAGCAAGAGAAGCTCTCGCATAGAAGTGAAAAATGTCCAGAGGCTCTGGGAGGACAGCTGGGTGTAAGGCATGGGAGAGGGTGTGTGGGTGGACTCTTAGCCAACGTAAGTGGTGACCTTGTGTGAAGAGACGAGGACACACACACACACCCCGTGTGAAGACCTGGGGAGACCAACCTCCCAACTCACCAAAGCTGCTGACACCCTGACCTCCACGGTTCAGCCTCCAGTGCTGTGGTTCCCTCCCAGCGTGGCCCTTGCTCTGGTGGGCCTCAGTCTCCACAGCCCAAGGGGCCAACAGGCCGACAAGAGGAGGCAGTGAGAATGGGGGACAGCTTATTTCCCTGATAAATCCTTTTCCCCAGGATGCTTTCTACCTGTCTTCTTCAAGTTGCTGCCTGCAGCATGAGAGAAGATAATGAGTGTCCAGTGTCAAAGACATCCATTTGTTTCTGTGCCACCATATGAGACCTGAGGGGTACAGTTGTCCTCCTGGGAGTCTCCTGGGCTAACCACAGCCATGCTCAGGCAGGCTCCAGTCAGGGAAGGAAAACAAGCAGATAAAGGAGCTGGCCCTGTGCTCTCCTGAACTATGGTGGAATGAGCAGGTGGCTTGCAGGCTCTGCAGCTGCAGGGAGCTGAGGAGACCCAGAGAAGGGGCTGGTGGAAAAGTCAGGAGGGTAGGAAAGACCCTGAGGTTGTCTTGGATGAGTGTGCAGGCCAGGGGAGGCCTGGCCCTACCACATCATGTCCAGGGCTATGGAAGAATACTACCAGCTGTCTTTAAAAATTGCTGCCAGGGGCCGGAGGGTTAGCTCAGTGGTTCTGGCGCCTGCCTCTCAAGCATAAGGTCCTGAGTTCGATCCCCGGTTACCACATATAATGCTGGGCGTGGAGACACGCCCACCAACAACACCGCATACCACAATGCCGGGCGTGGTGGCTCACGCCTGTCATCCCAGCACTCGGGAGGCAGAGACAGGAGGATTGCTGAGTTTGCCGCGGCTTGCCTGGGCACCATAGTGAGCTCAGGGCCAGCCTGAACTACAAAGTGAGACCCTGTCTCAAAAAGAAAAAAAAAAAAATTGCTGCCGGGCATGGTGTTACATACCTGTAGTCCAAGCAGTCAGGAGGCTGAGGCAAGAGAGTCACCTTGAGTTCCAGACCCCCTGGGTTACATAGTGAGTAAGGCCAGCCTGACCTGCATATCAAGACCCTGTCTAAAAAAAAAAATAAAAAACATAATAAAAGTTGCTGATTCCTGAATAGTGCTTTTTCAATTTTTTTTTTTTTAACAGATAAGCTAGATTTTTCTAACACACAAAGGAAATTTTCTTTAGAACATGTAGCTGTAGCTGTACCGGTAGCTTAGGCCAAGGAGAGAAATTAATTATCTCAGAGCCATGTTCCCTGCAGCCAGCATCCTGCCGGCGCCACTGCTCACGGCACCTGAACCTTCTTGACCATAAAACCTTATTAATTTGAAATCTAAAGAACAGAAAGAAAAGTTCTTCAGCCTCCATGGGACTTTGCATGGCCTGGGTTCAGCTTATCTCGGTGCTTTTATTGGTCATAAGGCATCTTGTTGGTTGGGGACCAGCGGTGGCTTTGAAATAGTTGCTATTTTTAATTAAGCAACATGGAAATAATGAGGCTTTACTGTAATTTGGTATGATTTAATTAACTCTAACTTTGTTAAGAGGCCTTAAACCTCTTTGCCCCATGCACAAACCCCTCTGTTTTTTTCCCAGGAGCCTGGGCTTGTCAGGCAGCAGAGGGGGCTGGGCCTGTGCTCAGCGGCACATGGGCCTCCTGGTTTCTGAGGCTTCACTCGGTGCCGCTGTCCCCCTCCTGTCCCCTGCTCAGCACCCACAGTCCCAGCTCCCAAGTTCAGAGCCACTCCGATACTTTAGCTTCTCCATTTCAAACTGGCCTCCTTCAGGTAGCTGTGGCAGGGAGGGACGAGGGGACAGAGGATGGGGGATTCAGAGCAGGTGACTTTGTTTTCCTCACCCCTGCTTTGCCCGGTATGCTCTGCTTTCCTCTGAATCCTGCAGGAAGTTTCTGGGTAATATTTGATGTGGAAACAAAAGGTCTGCTGCTAAAAATAAGTCTGAAGCTGGAATCAGGGCCAGGCCCTGTGTCACTAGCACCACAGCCAGGACCGCCGCAGCACAGCCAAACTCAGCACTCTGAACTCACTCCCTGCTGCCGCTGCCCACCTCTGTGTTGGAGTAGAAGTCCCCTTCTCGGTCTTTCCCCTCTGACACCCCTACTGCAGCTGCAAATCCCAGAGCTTATCATAACTGGGGACCAGAGGCCGACAGAGCCTCCCTTGTTCACAGCTGCCCACCTCGGATGGCCCGGGTCATGGCCCAAGGTAGCTTGCATGCTGGGTTCTCCAATAGCAAGGATGTTTCCCATGGAACAATATTCTAGGAAGAACCTGGGGGCCCAGAGCCTGGTGTGGTGTCCATGCCCATAATCCCAGCACTGGGGAGGCTGAGGCAGGAGGATTGTTGTGAGTTTGAAGCCAGACTGGGCTACATAATGAGATCCTGTCTCAAAAAAAAAAAAAAAAAAAAAAAAGGGAGGAGGAGGATAAGAAGAGGAAGAAGAGGAGGAGGAGGAAGAAAAATGCAAGTAAAATTGAGTTCCCAGGCTTCCCCTTAAAGTCTAAATGATGAACATTTGCACTTGAGGGAAGTAAGATACCTGCAAAGGCTGGGCAGTTAGAGAAGGCCAGGTCCTGTGCCAGGCCTGTGAGGTTTTGTGCCCGTAGCCTGAGGGGACAGTGAGTGGCACACAGGGGTGGGGAGCAGGCCCGGTCCTGAGGTGGCAGGGAAGCGAGGGTTTCAGAGGTGGGCAAATGTCAGTGGTGGAGCAGCCTCCTGGCCTGCTCCCCACATTTCTTTGTGAAGGATTCTACCATTTGCTTCAAGGTAATTCCCTGACCTTTGGCGGGCGGGACTGTTATGAGCAGTCTCAGCACTGTCCACTGTCTGGAATGCCGTGTGTGCCCAGCCTCAGGTCTCAGGGGCTCCAGAGGGCTGTCATCACCCCCTCTGGCCCCAGCAGCCTCCTTGGCCTGCATCTGGGCTCCTCCTCCCACCTCTGCCAGTGACATTTCAGGCCAGGCTGGCTCTTGATTACCTTTGTTTTCATTGTTGCTGTTCCAAATGCGTCTGCTTCAAGTGACCTTTCCTCCCAGGCCCACAACTCCTTCCTGAAAGTAGCATCCAGAACACAAATTCCAGACTCATTAGCAGGTTCAAAAAATAGGTCTCTGATGGCTTCCTTATTTCAGGAAGTGTTGAATTAATGATTTCCACTCAGGAAAATGTCATGTTGGCATTTATTACTGCTTCAGTCCCTGAGTGAACACCAGGAAGAGGCCAACGAAGAACAATCTTAGTGTGTGTAGATCATGAAGAGCACCTCACTTACCTAAAAATGAAATTCCAATGATAAAAATACACTCAGATGCCACATAATGACATTTTAGTCTACAGCAGCTTGTGACGAAGATGATTCCAAGGAAGGTCCACACTGCACAGAACCACCACATGGTGCTTAGGGTGGTTTCCCCACCCTAAGTGATGCACAACTGTAAAATACACCCTGATTTTTAGTCCCAGAATTAGCCTGGCACTCATTTCTCATTTGTGTCAAGCCATCAAGTGTCCTGTATCAGTTACTAGCTATCTAGTATGCTGTGTAACAAAAATTCCAAATAAGAGTTAAGATATATCATGTACAGGTACAAATTTCTTATGAGGAATGTGATCATTCTGTATATCTAAATTGTACCAATAAAGTTATAAAAAACAACAACAAAAATCCCCAAACTAAGTGACTTGAAACAATTGTTTATTATGTCTGATGTGCCTGGTACTGGATGAGTGATTTGGCCACTGCATTGAGGAGGTCCCTTCTGTGGTTCGTTGGTAGCTGGGCCGGGCTGGCCCCTGACTGCACCACCAAGTCCAGACCCTGCTCGCCCCGCCCCAGATACCCGAATGAGAAACGTGGAGTCTCGGTGGCAGGAGTTTCAAAGCCATGTCATACCAGGTGAAATACACATATTAACCGTGGTCATCAGTCTCCCAGACTGGTCAACATGCCTTCCCTTTTCATTTCAGACATTCATCGAACTCATTCTGATTATAGCTCCAAATTCCTAATTCCTAGGGAACTGGAAAAGGAGAGCATGCCAGGCTTCTGTAATCCCTCTCTGTGTGACAGCTATTTCTGGGGCACCCGCTGTGCCAGCTCGCTGCTCGGTAGGGCCCTGGACATATTTGAAAGTGACAATTCCTCCCTGTGCTTGGCACAGCGGGGGAAGTGGAGGTGGCCGAGGAGCACCAGTGAGCACTGGGGAGGAGGGATTCGCTTCAGCGCAGTGAGCTGGTGCTCCAGGGAGAGAAGAAAGGGCAGCCCCTCCGGAGCGGCTGTGTTCTCGGGGACGCGAGCTGCTCACATAGGAGGGCAAGGCCTGGTGTGGACGGCCACTCACGCCCAGAGCTGCAGGCTCAGCTGTGCCTGGGGGACCATCGAGGCAGCATCTGGGGAGGCAAGGGCAGCAGGGAGGACGCAGTTCGGGGTTCCCGGTGAGGGCTCTCTCGCCGTCTGGCTGAGCCGGAACTTCCTCCGGAGGCTGGCTCCTTTCGGGGCTCATCGCTTAGGCAGGCCAGGCAGCTTGGCCCTTCCCGCTCTTGGGCTGCTCCCTAACAGCTTAGCTTTTCAGTTTCAGACTCATTCTCAGCCTTGGCCAGGCCAGACCCGGTCACCTTTGGGAAGCACAGCCACTGTGTGGACACGAGAGTCCACACTGTCTCCTTCCTCCTGGGGTTAGTGCATGAAACTTGGGTCAGGTCGGTAGCAGTTCTTTTCTGCTGAGAACTGCTGCTGTGGGCCTGCCGTGCTCTCACACTCCTGACTCTTCTCCCATCACCACCAGGCTGCCAGAAAGTCTCAGACTCCAGAGAGGGCCCTGTCCCAACACAGCTGCAACTGTGCTGACAAGAGCAAAGGTGCCATTAGGAGCGGTGCGCCGGGTGTGGTGCCACATGTCAGCTACCTGGGAGGCCGAGGCAGGAGGATTGAAAGTTCTGGGCCAGACTGGACAACTCAGTGAGACCGTGTCCCAAACAGAAACTCTTTGAAAGCGAACCCACATTTCTTTGTGTCCGTGGTCTATTCGTGGAGCCTGTGACTCACCACCCAGTCTTACTTGGCCAGCATGGGCCTCAAAGGAGCAGGTCTGGGGAGCAAGAGCTCTGGGCTGTGCCTGGATGTGGGCGTGCTGAGAGTGGCAGCCGCTGTCCCAGTGACTGTTGGTGACCGAAAGGTCCTCTGGGTGCAGATGCCCAGGCCTCTGGGACTGCCCTGGGCAGTGCAGGGACAGTTCCTGCTCCTGACAGCTGCTTGGACCCATTATAGTCACAGGCCCAGAAGGTCCTTGGAGAACTGGCCAGTCAGTTCCCAGGACGCTCTTCACCCGAGTGGGGAACCAGGTACAGAGGGGCATCTCTTTTGTAAGATCCCCAAGGTTAATTGTTCAGAACCTGAAGGAAGAAACATTCCACTTTCAGACATGAGGCAGGAGGGTCTCGAGCTCCAGGCCAGCCTGAGCAATTTAATGAGAATGTCTCAGAACAAAAGACAGCCAGAATCAACGCGGGCAGGGAGATGATGAGTGTATTTCAGTGGTGGAGCACTTGTCTAGCATGGGATGAAGCCCTGGATTCTATCTTCTGTACTGCAATAAAAAGGAAAGATTTTAAGAGTTAAATCGCTTTGACAGGCATCCAGGGGTTCTTCTGCTGCAGTTTTTTTTGAGGCTAAAGTCACTGGATGGTTTGTCAACATGCCCAGATCTGAGTGTTGCCAGCAGGGGCGGGAAGACAGCTGGGTGAAGGGACAGTGTGACCACGCCCAGGATGAAGGGGTCAATCTGGGCTCTAGTAGCATTAGGACACCTGGGCCAGCCACCTATACCCAGGAAGCCACAGATGCTCGGTGACACCAGCTTCACCTAGAAAGACCATCGCATTGGACTCCTGTTGGCCACCTCAGGCCCTCTGATGAGAAAAGTCTCCTCTTGTGGGGAGACTGTGGTGGGTATGTTTGTCTCGGCCACCTTCTCAGCTCAGACTCGAGGACAGCTGTCCTGGATACGCTGAGCTCCCTGGAGAAGAAGACCAGGGAGGGAAGGCATGGGGCGCACCAGGACCAGCTTGTGGTGCTGGCACGTAAGGAAATGCTCAGACGTAGATGGGGCATCGGAAGATTATAGTGGCCAACTTGGATGCACTCTCCATGGCCAAATCTGGAGGCTCCAAGTGACACAGTCATGAGGACGGTGGATCATGACTGGTGGAATAAAATGGATGTATTTTGCCAAAGGAAGGAAGCCAGATCTCAAAGGCTACGTACTGTAGGGATGCATTTATGTGACATATTAGTGGTAGACAGAAATAGGGCTATGGAGAGGGCCTGACACTAAAGGGGAATGGGAGAGAAATTTGGGGATGACAGACAGCTGTATTTTACGAGGACAGCATTGCATGTTTGACTATTAGTCAGAACTCATGGGGCTCCCAGCTCCGAGAGGGGAGTGCTGAAAGTAAATTAAAAGCAACACTGAAATCCAGGGTACGGCAGAGTCCTGCAGGGGGCACACAGTATTACAAATGAATCCCGCCATAAAGGAGATGAGTGAACTGGTGTGGTGGTACACGCCTGTGATCCCAACTCCTCCTAGAGCAAGGCAAGATGATCACCATGAGTGTGAGCCCAGCCTGGGCTGCACGGTGAGAAAACCAACAAAACAAAACAGAAAGCACCGATGAATATTAAACCATAAAAAAAAGAATGGGGAGAAAGGGATTTTGGACAACAGGATCTTGATCTGTAAGGCCAGAGATAAGGTTGTGTGTGAATCCTCAATGGTGAAATTTCTTGAAGAGTACAGATTAGCAATTCTTTGATTTTTTTTTTACATGGATACTAGGGCTGGCCAAGTAGGTGAATGTGTTGTAGGTTGTTATGGTCTGTATCCAGATGTCACCCTAGAGTTTCACATGCCCACAGGTGGGGTTTCAGAAGAGGATTGGGTGGTGTGGATGCTATGCAGGTGGGTTGGTCCCATGTTGAGTTCATCTCATGGCCAGATGTATTGTCAGGAAGTAGGGCCTGGTCAGAAGGGGCAGTCCCTGGGGAAGTGGCCAGGTGGGTAGTTCTCCCAATCCCAGCTCTCTCTGCTTTCCTGCCTTAGGAGGTAAGCAGCCTTCCCTCCACCATATCTTATGCCACAGATCCAGGGGACTGTGGACTGAAAGTGTGAGCCAAAATAAATTTCTTTAAGCTGTGGGTGTTTTTTTTTTTTTTTTTTTTTTTTTTTTTTGAGACAGGGTCTTGCTTTGTGGCTCAGGCTGGCTCTGAGCTCACTATGTAGCCCAGGCAAGCCTCAAACTCAGCAGTCCTCCTGCCTCTGCCTTCGAAGTGCTGGGATTACAGGCATGAGCCACCACACCTGGCACTGTGGTATGTGGTATTGATTGCTGGTGGGTGTGAGTCTCCAGCGTTGTATGTGGTTACCGGGGATCGAACTCAGGACCTTGTGCTTGCGAGGTAGGCGCCGGAACCACTGAGGTAACCCTCCGGCCCTAAGCTGTGGTTATTTTAAGCTGTGTTGGGTATTTTGACCCAGCAGTGAGGAAAAGACGTGGTTAGGAGCCCACTTTCTCACTGTCAGAGAAAGAATTTACAAGTAAGAAAAAGGCTAGAATGAACCTGTTGTGTGGAAATCTGAGATTGCAGCATAATTTATTGGTTTTACACATACACACAAGCAGATGCAGGGATGCAGATGTGCCCATGTGGGTTAGTCCACCCAGCTTTTCAAGCTCTCGTCTCTGGAGGGTGCAGCAGCAACCATACCTAGCAACACAAAGCTCAGACTTTTGTTTCTTAAGAAAGAAATCAGGACTCCCTGGAGGAGCTGTTGATCTAGGTCCCAGGAAGGAAAAATACGGAAGCCTGGAACATCTAGAAGAGCTAGAAAGTAAGGAAGAGCTCAAGGGAGGACAGGGGAAGGTCAGGCTGCAAGTGCCACTCCGGAGAGCTAACAATGCGCCCCTGTAATTGTGTCTCATGTGGGGAAGGGAGATTTTCTAGGTAGACCTCTAAGCACACTCTTCCAGTCACTGTCTTGAGCAGGGAGCATGGTTTGCAGTACTGGCTGCACATGAGCAAGGTGTACATGAGCACAGTTCCTGTCCCCAAGTGCGCTGATGCCTGTGTCCCCTATTTGTATCGGCCCTAATCTATGAGTTTCAGGGGCAACCTCAGAGCTATAAATTTCCATTTCACTGTGAGGGCTTCTACTTAATTTAATTTCATTTATTTTCTAGTACTGAAGATTGAACTCAGGGCCTTTGCATTGAGCCATATCTCCAGACCTTTAGTTTTTATTTATTGTTTTGAGACAAAATCTTGTCAAGTCACTAAGTTTCCTGGGCTGCTTTTGGACTTGTGATCCTACCAAAGTGATAACAGATGTGCACCACAGTCCCTGAATAAGGTGTTTATCTTAGTTTACTTTTTTTTGGGTCAGGGAATAAGGGTTTCAGTCTATGTTGATCTGGAAGTTCGTCTGAATTGCTTTTATGACTTTTTTCTTTTAAAACAAGGCATGATAAAATAGACATTAGGAAAAAGAGGCCTGTCCCTATGGCTTGTCCTGCAGGAGTGACCCAGCACACAGGTCTGGGACAGGGTCCTGGACAGACTTAGGCTTGAATCTAAGCCCCACCACTCACTAGCTATGCAGTGCCGGGCATGTTCTGCAATCTCTGTGACTGTTTTTCTCCTCTGCGAGAGGCCATAACTGCATTGCTGGGCCATAAAGAGATCTGAAGGAGGTAACAAGATGTAGGGTACAGGGGGCTTCCTTCTCCCCCACTTCTTGAGTCTCTGATTTAGGCAGACGGAAATCAAACTGGAAACTATATTACTGATGTATTTGTTGGAGAGCATTGGAAATACTAGACAACAGGTGTCTCAGGTCCTTATTAACTTAATTTTTCAATAAATGATATTTGATACTCAGATCTACATAGTTTATTTTGTTTTATTTTATTTTTACCATATGCATCTTAATACTGCTTTCATTTTGTTTGTTTGTTTTTGTTTTGTTTTGGTATTGGAATTGAACTCGTGACCTTGTGTTTGCCAGGCACATGCCAGGCCCCTTCGTACTGCTTTGTTGATAGCTCACCAATGGTTCATCTGAATAAGAAAAAAATGTTGGCTGGGCATGGTGGCTCACGCCTGCCATCCCTGCACTCGGGAGGCAGAGACAGGAGGATTGCTGAGTTCGGGGCTTGCCTGGGCTGCATAGCCTGAACTACAAAGAGAGAACCTGTCTCAAAAAAAAAAAAAAAAAGTTGGTAACTTTGGCAGGTTTTTTAAAGTGAATTTGTTGTTTGTGTATGGGAACATTTTTCTCTTAGTTGTGGCGCTTAAGTGACAGAGACTGGGGATGCATGAGAGGGTTAAATAAGAAGATACATGTTATCAATGATTTCAATAACTTCTTAACAAAAGCTAATTCATTGGTTGTATTTCATAAAGTACGATGTAGCTAGGCATGGTGGCGAGTGCCTGTAATCCCAGCACTTGGGAGTCTGAGGCAGGAGGATCACCTTGAGTTTGAAACCAGCCTGGGCTACACAATGAGTTTGATGCTAGTCTGATGCGACCCTGTTTTAGAAGCAAAACAAAACGACACAGACACAATTTTCCCATTAGCCAGAGGCTTTTAGCAGAAGCCCATAAGTTCTTAAACATGAAGTGCCCCCACTGATCATATCTCACGTTTTCATCAGCATGACACAGCCTGAAAAGTGCTTCTGGACAAATATAAGTCATCTTCTTTTTCACTCTGGAGATGTATGTGTGTATGATACAAACCTGCTTTTGAGGATTTTTTCTTCTTTCTTGAGACCTGGGTTTAAGGGCTCTATGTTTTATGTTTTCCAAGTTGTGGCAAAATCTAGACAGCATAAAGTTTTCCAAACTCTTGCTAAGTGCACAGTCAGCACATGTACACTCCATGTGGCCATCACCATTTCCAGGACTTTTTTTAAAAATCAGAACAGGAAATTGTGAAGATTATCAATTTCATTAAGTACCTCTCCTTCAGAGAGCAACAGCTGAGGAACAAAATTTGGAGGCTGCAACATTAACCCTTGCCTCATATCAGATACGACAGAGAATCTCTTTGAAGAATCTCTTCCCATCTTATCATTGCTTACAACGCTATAGTAATGTCTTTAAAAAAGAAAAATTTAGAACAGAAAACAATTGCCTTTTCCCCCCCGCTGGTGTGACAAAGTGACTATTTTATAGCTCTCTAAATTCACTGAAAGAAAACTTCCCAGTATGGCCTTTTGGACAGGTGTGTAATTAAGATAGATGCTGTGTGATGGGAGGTCCCGTACAGAGAAGGTTCTGTCCAAATTCAGTTTGTTGCATTACACTGACCTTGTTTGCAACCCTCAGCTTTATGTGGACTTCCTGTCTACAAAATATCAAATGTAGATCATTTTCCTTCCTAAAATGTTTTCTATATTGATTCTACTACCCCCAAGGAAGTTGTGATTCTGAGAAGTCTGAGTATTGCTGTTGAGTCCATGGGTCTTTTCCTGGTAGTAAGGGTGAACATTAAGGTTCCGATACATAAATTGTGCTATTTGTGCGGGAGTTACCTGTCACTTCTCTGGGTTGCAAGGAACTTACTTCTACAACAGGCCAGGTCCCCTTATTATAGTGGGGTGCAGAGTCCCATTGTCCTCTGGGCTTAAGAAGGTGCTAGAATATTGTAAACTGGGAACTGAACACGCAGGGTCAGGAGAGGGAGTGTGCAGAGCATGGAGGTATGGCCTGTGGGGGACAAGGCCTCACTGAGCGGGTCCAGCTCGCGAGGTCCCCCATGGCTCCTTCTAGCTGTCCCAATCAGGTTTCTTCACCTATTTGAAGTTCTCGGTTGCCTCTCCCCTTGTCTACAATAGCATTTCCTGCTCCTCAAATCAAATCCTGCACTTCCACCCCACTTTGGCTACACTTTGGGTCCGGGCCTAGGGGCCTTCAAACCCCATAGTTGGACAATGAGATTCCTTTCTTTCTCACCCTCCACCCCATCATGAATCACCTTTGACACAAGTGGCAGAGAACAGAGGCTCGGCAAGGTGGGTGGCAGCACAGAGAGCAGACCGCGGAGTGGAAGGATGGGGGAAAAAAAAGGCAGGAACAGAATCTGCTACGGAAAAGCTTAAGGTCCTAACTGGAAAATATTGTTAAACCTGGGGAACCTTTCTGGCTGCGCTTTAGAACCACGAAGAGCTTAAAAACCAGTCACAAGTAGAATACTTGGCCCCTGCCCTAGAGATTTGGGTTTGTTGCTCTGGTGAGGCCCCAAGAAACTTATTTTGGAAAGCTCCCAGGTGTGTTTGGTGGGGTGCAGACATCCACAGCATGGCAGGCTCTGCAGAAACAGTACCAGGGCCAGGGCGACTGACTTGTTCAAAGTCAAGTGATGGAGGGGGCACTTTCAGGTGGGAGAAAATGTATACATAATGGGAGCATGTTTTCTTTATGCCAGTATTTTAATAAGGCCTAATGGTTTTATGGAAGAAAAGGCCCCAGAGGTGAAAATGCCCAGGGCCTATGAAAACCAGAGAATCACGCAGCAGGTGAAAGCTGCATGTTTGAATACCATGGGAAGTCATTCCCCTGTCACACGGAGCCGTCACAGGGAAGTATGTCATGGATGAAGCATCTCATGTTGGCAGCGACGATGTCGTTTCCCCTCCCGTCCCTACCCGCTCCAGTGAGCGCGGTGCGGATGGCGCTGTGCTGCGGACAACAGCCTCGCGTGTGTTGCGTCTCGCACCAGACACCCAGCGCCCCGAGCCCAGCTGATGTTTCCTTCCATTCTCTGAGACTTTGGAGACAGAGCTGGTGGAAGATTCAGACACAGATGTGCCAGCCCTGAACTGGAGGCCTGGGCTGACTGGCTCTCTCCAGTGTGGGGGTCTCTGCCCACCTCCACCAGCCTCACCCCTCCCCCAGCTCCCACCTGATCCCTCCAGTGGGCAGAGCTTCTGAAGGCTGAGTCACAAACACTGCTGGCACGATTGTGTCTTCCTTTAAATGCATACCCTTGCCTTGAGGCCTTTTCATCTCCCTGGCACAAACTCTAGAATTTCCCAGGGCTGACGTGGGACATGGACACTGCTGTTACTTGTTAGGTCTCTGAATTGCATGGAGGGTCAAGGGCCTGAACACTATTTCTTTACATACTTAAACGTTTCTGCGGAATAAATCCCTTTATGCTTTTAACGGACAAGTCCTGAAAATCCCTTTCCTGGGATGGAAGTCAGCCACTCTGCAACTTGCCCAGTGGGTGGAGTGAGTCAGGGTTTCCCTGGGGACCTCCTTGGACCCCGTCGAGCACCTTTTCCTTTGGTTATGCCATTTCCTCCAGTGGGAGGAGGTACAGGGGCCCTGGGATGACAACGTCGGTCACTAAGGGTGATGGTCCATCAAATGATAAAACCTGTTTTTGTTTGTCTCCTTTAGATTGGCCAGGGTGAGGCTTTCGACCTCTGGCCAGGCAGGATCAGTGCCCATCCTCAGCCTAAGTTGTACGAAGATAGATCTTCAGCCCCTCCGCTTCCCTTAAGAACGAAGGGTCAGAGTTTTAGGGGGAGAAGTGAAGTAGAGAGAAGAAAAAGCGGTGAGAAGCACACAAGGAGAATCATACTTTACAAATTATACTTTGAAGAGGACTGCGACTTCAGGATACAAGGTCACCCAAGGTAAGCTCTGTCTGTACTCCAGAGGGGTTGATCGTGCTTTGCTTCCAGGCCCATCGCAAAGTCCTTTGAAGGTACTACAAGCTCATAAATTAGCTTAGTCGATAAGGTAAAGAGCAGAGGGCTGATACTAAGTCAAAGGAACAAATTGAGAAAGTTCAAAGACTGTTTTTAGGCAAAATATCTTAGACCACCCTTAAAAAAAAACATGAGGGCTGAAGGGTTAGCTCAGTGTTTCTGGTGCCTGCCTCGCAAGCGCAAGGTCCTGAGTTCGATCCCTGGTAACCACATACAATGCTGGGCGTGGAGACTCACGCCCACCAGCCATCAATGCCACATACCACAGTGCTGGGCGTGGTGGCTCATGACTGTCATCCCAGCACTCGGGAGGCAGAGGCAGGAGGATTGCTGAGTTCGAGGCTTGCCTGGGCTCCATAGTGAGCTCGGAGCCAGCCTGAACTACAAAGCAAGACCCTGTCTCAAAAAAAAAAAAAAAAAAAAAAAAAAAAAAAGATGAGGCCCTGCCTTTCTCCTTAAAATGGGCCATTAGCTTTCTGTGGGTTGACCACTCTTTTTCCAAGACACAACTTCCTGTAGATTCACAAATTCCATAGCCTTCCACTGCCAAAAACATAAATATTTCTAGCTCCAAACAATACTGTTCCTCTCCTTCTGAAGGGCTTGTATTCTATTTCTTTTGAGTGTGTACCTTTAAAATTCAGCCTGAT
>PVIC010012919.1:0-40072 GCA_004025085.1 Thryonomys swinderianus
TTATTTGTGGCACACATTGGCTTACAATTAAGTGTAGGAGAGCTGGTTACGCACATGCCCTTCTATGCTTAGACCAGTTTGGCTTTATTGAGAACCACTGCCCTGCCATCTTGGGTTTGTTTTCTAATAGTCAAGGTACTATGAGGAATTCTAGGATACTAAAGAAAAGGGAAAGGCAGTTGTAACAACTGATCTTAGAGGTAAGTCAAACACAGATAATATAAATCACACAGCAATTAATTTGGGGGAGTAATGATTTTGAAATATAATTTAGATGACTATTGTATTTTCTATTTCTTTAATCATTATCCCTAAGAAAAACTGCTATTTTGAATTATTACAGTTTTTATCTGACTATTCATTTTGATCTTTAGATGAATGACAGGGGAAAATCATAGCATATATGTAACCATATCATCGAAGTCACTCCACTTAATTTTAGTATATGTGCTGCGGAAGTGAGCACGACACTCCACTTAATGATTCAAATTTTAAAAATACGTTTTAAACATTTACAAAAACTACAGAGAATAATTTTGCCTACCAGTATAAAATGGATAAAGAAATATCTTAGCTTGAGTTCACAGCATAATCACACATATTGATATACTTGCAATGATTTTCATAGAATTCAATCTGGTCCTAAAAGTTGTATTTAGACAGCACAGGGACTGACAGCCAGTCTGGTTGCCATGGCTGGCAGAGGAATTTTCACCCACCACACGTGCCTCATCTCAATCAGTATCTAAAAGTGATCCTAAACTGCTTATTTGTAATCCAATCAAACCTTAGGTACGTTTAAAAGAGTAAGTGTAAAGATACAAACACACAGTAGTTATTTTAAAGGAAAGTAAAAAGGAATATCATCTCTAAAAGTAGCACCAAATCTGTAGACAAGTCCTCACACAGTAGAATGAAATTGTGAAATTAAGCAAATTGTAGTTTATTTGCATTGCGATTTATTATACTACTCGGCTGTATCATTGTATACATACAGATAATGTAACACTATATATCTTGCCTTAAGTAATTTAATCTAGACAGCTAAAATATAAGCCTAAACGTGGTAACCACTTATACTGTATTCATCAGATTTTTAAAGATTGTCATTTTGATACCATTTTTACTAGGACACAGGCCTGGAACTTTGACATTTTAGATTATTAAGGATGAACACACTGGGGCTTGAGAAGCTAAATTATCTGTTCAAAGGCGATAGAATTTGAAACTGAGTCTAACTATAAATCCTATTGTTATCAACTACAACATTCAAGTAAATGGAGTTAAAGTTCAAAACTTTTGCATTCAGAGTTTATAAGATTATAAAAGTAATAGAATTATTGATGGTTAGGAATTTTTAAATGAATAAATGAGAGTTCACATCTATTCTTGAAACAGACGCAGATAAATATGAAATGTAAAATAAACCTATCATTCTCCTACTGTTAAGATTCTAATGTATTTATTCTCCATCAGTTTTCTAAGAATACCAGGAACAAAGGTTCATATACTATTTTCTTTTTTCTCTGTATACTATTTTCCTATAATTCCAATACTTGATACAAGGTTTCTATAAGGCTTAAGCATTGATAGTGGAAGCGAAGGGCTCAGTCAAGAACCTGGCACAGGTATTAATTCAATAAAAATTATCGTTTCATAGACAGCGATTTCCCAAAACGACGCTGAGTGTTTGCTCCACGGTTTCATACCCTCCCTTGACATACACCCCGGCTTGGCTGATCAAGGCCTGGATCTGGTCCTGTTCCACAGCAGAAGCCAGATTCCACCCACTAGCAGAAGGTGATCCACGCCCCCTTGTGCAGCCTCACTGTTCCTCGCTGGCCTCACAGTCCACTCGCAGGCAGTGCCCAGTGACAGTCCACTCAGAGGCAGGCAGTGCCCAGTGACATCCGCTGGAACAGAATCTGGGTCCCATCACGTCTCTGCTCAAACCCTGCCTGGCTGCCGTTCCCGCCACGGTGACAGCCGACGTCCTAGACTGGCCCCTGGGACGCACTCCTCGTCGCTTCCGGGATTCCGCGCTCACCTGTGACTCTTCCACCACACACACACACACACACCTTGGCTATTTTTTTTTTTCCAGTACCGGGGATCGAGCTTGGGCCCTTCTGCTTCCAAGGTAGGCACGGTACCACTTGAGCTAAATCCCCGGCCCCCATCCTAGGCTATTCGGTAGAAGTACCCGCCTGCATCTGGACGAGTGTGAACGTGGTTGGCCGTCCATCTCTACACTTCTCCTCCTCACTTGTGCTTTCTCCCAGATCTCTGAAAATACCTTGTTTCCTAAGAATATGTGGCTCCTGAGCGCCTTAAATCGAATTCCAGCCTCCCCGCCAATTCTCCACTTCCCAGCTCCCTTTTGACACTGTCCTTCAGATCACGTATCATCAACTAATACTTAGGTATCTATTATTCTTTTATTGTCCATCTCCAAATCAGTTTATTTCACTTTTGCCATTTTGCTGACCAGTCTTTCGTCAACAGTACCTGTGACTGATACCGAGCAAACAACCACTCATTGAATAAATGAATTAGAAGATGCTTCTTACAGAAGAGGTTTTCTAGGTGGACACTTAAGGATCAACTAAATCTGAACATGAAGAAATGATGCAAGGGATAGTGTCCCATGAAGATAAAGCCTATAGAAATACACAGGTGTGCATATGCACGTGTGTGCACGTGTGTGTGCTAGAAAGAAAGAGTCTGTATAAAACAACTAAAGCAGTTTCATTACTGCGCATGGTGAGGACAGGTGAGTTAAGTGTAGACACTGTTAAGTGTTAAGTGTAGACATGTTAAGTGTAGACAGTGAATCTTTTGAGGCTGAATAACCATGCTACAAGGCAGAATTTAATGTAATATACTAAGGAGGTGATATATCCAGAGGTCTCTGAGCAGCGACATCATGACAGAAGCACTTCAGGAAGATCTACCTAACAGAATGCATAGTATGGAATGAAAGAAGAAGCCTATAAGAAGAAAGTTCAGAGTTTTATATAAACCATGCCATTTCAACAGTTGATAAATTAAGAAATATCTCTAAATTCTGTAAGCTGTCCAGCAAAGGCCAATGCATGGTATCCTATAATATATACACCATAAATAGTAAAGAACTAACACAAATATTAAGAGGAAAGTCAAGAAAATGAAAATGTTTCATGTGATATAAAAGACTTTCAAAACCATACAAGAAAATCTGAGTAAAGAAATGTCTCACGATTGAAGCAAGAATGTTAAATAAGCCAGCTTACTGCCAAAAAATTATTTTCCCACTTATTACTCAGAACTCTATAGTCCAAATTAGTGATGCTCTTAAAGAAATGACATTCTTTTCCTTCTTTTATTACTCTAAATCTGAACTAGTAAAACATAAAAGATAATTATAGCATATAGTGTGCAACGTGGGATTAGAATCTCGATGAACTAAGCAAGCATCGCAAGCTGATACCAAACAGAAGCGCGCGATCCGAGAGAGGGCCCTGTTCATTCACGCTACGCAACCTTGAAGCTACCTTCAAAGAGGCCTGAAAATGATCAGGAATTCCAACCCTTTGAACTCTCTTTCCCGAATTTACATGATCCAACAGCCAATTGGAAAAGATAATTGCATATATGAAAGAAATCACTGGCTTAACTGAATTTAATTCAGAAATTCTCCCTTTTAATTATATTCAAACGTGCACAGAACGCTTTCTAGTAGTCCTCTGTTTAGAGAAGTTCAACTCTTATGCTACAGTGAGTTTCTCAACCGGTTTACTAAAAATCTCAGGGGTGTTTGTTGCCTGTTTTATGTGACGAACGCCTTTACACAGAGTAATTATTTACTTCATTTTATTAACATTCCAAATGCTGTTGTAGGCTCCAGGATAAAATGAATAAAAATGTTGTTGAATATTTCATGGTTTCAAAGGTATTAGTGTCTCTCTAGTATACATGCAGAGGCGCATTATTCCAATAAAATGGATGAGTGCTAATAATGAAACAGTGCTTTAGTTATTATTGTCCACTAAGCAAAAACGTGACATTCTCAGGAAAACTGATGCCATAAGATCCCAGCAGTGAACTTGCTCCTTTTCAAATTGTTCTGTACAAAAAGCCATGACCTCTTTCTGTTACTGCTTTTTGTGGACTTAGCCACCATGAACTGAAGCGCTCTGCTGTTGCTGTGGCTACCTTGTGTGCACCATGCTGTTTCTCCTCTTCAATGCCTGTTCGCCATCCCGTCCTCGGAGCCAGCTGATTATGGACTCAAATGTCTAGGAACTGTGAGCCAAATTAACCCCTTCGCTTTTAACTCTGGGTGCCGGGTATTTTGTCTCAGCAACAAAAGCAAAGTAACACATTCACCTAAACAAAATTATTAGAAACTTTGTGTAATAACCAGTTAGGAGATAATAATAGAAAATTATTTCAGCAAAAAGCACAGAAATGGCACTAAAACATGAAGTAGCTTAGTATTATCAGAGAACCACAAATACAATACCAGGGCTTTGACAAGATTTGTGTCTGCTATACAGACTACTCAATTAGGAAATCCTATTCTGAGAAAATAAAGGGCATTTTTTCTAATATAAGTAAAATGCAGAAACATCTGAATATGGAAAATCTGCAAAAGTATGAAATAAATTAAAACAGTAGAAATATTTTATAAATAGATTCATGAAATTCTCTAAAGGGCACAAAGCAGCATGGAAGTGCAGCCTACAAATGAGTGAGCAGGAAGCTGTACAGTAAAAGCCGAGGTTCCTGCTGTTGAATACATCACCTGACAGTGTGATATAAGAAACAATCATAAGTGCCAAGCAATTGTCACTAATGGAGACTATTCTACAAATACGTTCTCCACCTCTCACTGAACGCCGGCAGTCTAGAGTGTCTAAAACTGAAAAGAGCAAAGTCAAATCCCAAGACTTAATGAACAACTGCAGAAGTAGTCTCCGCAAATTCAGAGGTTGGGCTTCTTGAACATTCTTCACAAATCAATAGAGATAGTTAGGTTTTAGAGCCAGCTAAAGGTAGATTTAGCCTAACAGGTGAATTTCAGAGGCCCAGACAGTAAATGAGAGTTCACGATTCAGAATGGAAAGACTGTAACAAGAGCTCTTCCTCCAGGTACCTCCCACCATACAGAACATGGACAACAGGGGACCCAGAAGCTGTGCGGATGCATGGGGTCTTATCTCTCAGAAGACAGAGTTTCCAGTGTTGGAACAATCTTCACATATGCAGAGTGAAGTTCCATCTTTACTGTTATTACTAGAAGCAGACACAATCCAGGTCCCAAAATATTGAAGTCATGAATCTCAAAGTATCTGTTGCTCTCCTGATGCAGTCATTCAGCAAGTGCAGTGATCAAGTTCCTCTTGTTCACGCTGAACCTCTACATCCTAGCAGTAGTGCCAGCATGTGTAGAGTGTTATCAGTAAGTAGATGCTGAACGAATCAATACGTTAAAGCTGTGCAATGTGACAAGTGAGGAAGAGGGCCGGTCTTAGAGAGAAGCATTCTTTCTTTTTATCTACTCAGATAAATGATATTTCTCTGAGCTTAGCAAAAAAAAAAAAAAATTGAGATCATGTTAAGGAGACATGAGGGATAAAAACTAACTTAAAATTCAGTCAAGATTCAGGAACTTAAAGTTGACAGATGAGATAAGTCTCACCTTTATAGAGAAGTCTCTGTCTAGTTTGTGGCACATGTTACAGAAGCAGGTGTGGAAAAAAGAAAAGAAGGAACGAAAACTTATCAACTGTTAAATTAGTGAACATTCCACTCTCACTAACATTTATTATGCCAGATGCTGAGAAAAATCTGCAGCAAGTAGAATTAATTTTTATGATGCTATATTCTCAACCATCATTTGCACAAATGGAAACTGTAAGTACGATTCACTGTTTTTGAGAAGGAAAAGTGGTCTGCAAAGCAGCTTTTTTATTCGGTGTCCTTTGCTCAAATCTCTGAATTGGGAAGATGGTTAAAGCAGTAGTAGCGTCACCACACAATCATACACACCTCTGCACCACTCCTCTGCATGTATGCACACAAATACACAGGCCATTAAACCCATTGCAACACTTCTCCACTTGACAACAGCATACATACATAAAATGTAATGGAGACGGTGGTAGATAGGACTATTATATAGTCAACTCTTTCGTACTTGTTTTTGTAGTACAAGTACCATAACTATTGTATCACGAATGTTTTGTAGGGAATATATTCAAGTGAAAGTGAAATTTCATTTCTAGAAATTAGTATTTCATGAGGTCAGTGGGAATAATATGGAACTGTGAGAATCAAATGCAGAGCTGCTGGTAAATAAGGAGTTGGTAGCCTGGAGATTTAGCTCAGTGGTTCTGGCGTCTGTCTTGCAATCACATGGTCCTGAGTTTGACCCCTGCTTAAAAAAAAAAAAAAATGACAAATGAAAAAAATATCTGTGAAGATACTTAGCGAAATGGATTTAACTATAAAATTAAGAAAGGGAATTGGGAATTCCTTAAAATTTCTTTTTTCCATATTGCTCTAAAAATGTGTTTGATTTACAAAAACCAACTTCCCAGAAAAGAGAACAGGAGGGGACTACTAATGAGTATGCACGTATTTCTTTTGGTAGTGATTGGCCATTCTGGAATCAGTTGCGGGCGATTGTTGCAGGACCTGTGACCAAACTGAACACTATTGCATCCTACACTATAAAAAGGTGAACGACATTGCTTGAGAACTACAGCTCCATAAAAATGTGGAAAATAAGTTTACAAAGTAAGTGCTCTAAGGTTTAAGTGTGTATTAAAAACCATTCCTTTATGCAATTAATTTTATCTGCAAATACACAAAGCAGGGTTAAAAATTGAATTTTTTTGTCCTAACCTAAGAATAAGCACAACTGCAATTCTCTTTTTGATACTTAAAAGACAGTTTTTGAAATTTTAGCTTCATTCTTCCCCACAAAATTCAAATTATTTTTAGCTTTGGTAATTTGATATTTTTTCTCTAATTTTCAAATACAGTCTTACAGCAAAGGTTCTTGTATTTTTCAGTATATATGCTTAACATAGTGAAATAAATTAAAACATGTAGTTGCATTTTCAAATTATATTAAAATAATTACCTCTTAAAATATAATGATCTCATCATTCATCTGTCAAAATCTGTGGTAGGATCAAATATAAAAGAGTACAGATATTCACAATTCCTGTTTTCAAGAAATGAGGCTGCACAGAACACAGAATGAATTATTTTTTATCATGAAAGTTAAACATTTGATAGTATCTTGATTAAATTAAATGTTCAGGCATTATAGAGACTTCTAATCTCTCACACATACCAATTAGATATATGGAACAGCACAAGCTTGTCATCATCCATGAAGACTTTCAGCATTTCACATTGTTAGTGCAACTCCCAATAAGGTCCAGACATTGTTTTATCCAATACAGTATCAGTTACTTTTCTGCTGCAGGAATAAAATATCGGACACCCACCCCTGAAGGAGGAGAAGTTTACTTGGCTCATGGTTTTAGAGAGTTCAGTCTATGATTGTCTGGCTCCAATGCAGAAACAGCATGCTGAGTGGGTGTGACAATAAACTCATGGATTAACCAAACCACCGACTTGTATGGTACCCTTCCCCTATAATCTAATCATCAATCAAAGCACTCAACTCTGAACATATTTTTAGATACAAATGATAACAAGTAATGACAATATTCTACATATGCTTGTTTGCTAAATTTCTTTAACTTACAAGGGAAAATAATGTTGGAAGTATCTTTGATGTTTAGAGTGAAATGTAAACATTTCATTATGTGGTAACTACAAGATGCTAGTTTATATTATTATTTAGAAACATTCATAATTGATTTGATTTGATATATAATACTCTATCATAAATATACTCATAAGTTTTTACTACTATAAGTTTTTGCACATACAAGGTTACAATTCCAAACTCTAACAAAAGAAAATAATCGGCTTTTGCAACTGCATGTATCCTTCCAGAAAAATAAAAACTTATGGATATCTGTGTATGCATATTTTTACATGAAAAATATAACATTATACCCATCATAGCTTCCATTTTTATCACTATATAATTTACAGTTTCACATATAGACTTTACCAACCAATGTATACCTATGTAACTCAATTAAATGCCAGAATAATCTTGTATTAGGCAACCTGCCCAATACTGATCAAAACCTAAAATTGCAGGGCTGGGGATTTAGCTCAAGTGTTACTGCACCTACCTTGGAAGCACAAGGCCCTGAATTCCATCCATGGTACCAAAAAAAAAAAAAAAAGCCCTTAAAATTACATAAGATCTTATAAAATGTTCTTGCTATTATGAATAATATTTCAACAAGTTCCCTTATAATACATTTAATTTGTGCCATAATATGTATCAGATAAACTCTAAAACCCTACCTTGCTCATATTAAACAAGGAGTGTAATATAAATTATTATATGAAAATGAACAATCTGTAGTTTTATTATCCTTTCTAACTCATTAAACTATCTCTGCCTACCTCTAAACCACTAACAAAGTAGTCTACACCTTAGAAAATGAGTGAAATGACTAGCAAAAAAGTATCCTTAAAGCTGTTTCATTAAAAATCAAAATATGAACTGACTACCCATAATTAAGATCTTTTATCTACAAATAACCAGCTTTTTGCAAATAAGACAAAGGAGAGAAAAAATAAGAATTAGTTTGTTTTCATGATCCAAACAAAGATCAAAAAAAGGAGGAAAGTATGTGTGTGTGTGTGTGTGTGTGTGTGTATGTGTGTGTGTGTGTGTGATGTGCATGCATGCATGATTTCATCCTGATTCTCTGCTGGTGTTGGTTTAGGCAGACTCTGGGCTTCAGTTAAGATTCCCACAGTGATACAGAGTAACTGTATATCATAACTCTATGCTTTTCTCAAAATGTCAGTTCAGCCTGTCACTAGTTACACTTCAAAAGGCTCATGGTAACCTGAATTAAAAATGAGATTTATAGCACTTCTAAAAGCTTATACAAAATAATATAATGAATGTTTTACCTAGATTGGGAAAGACAGAAAAGAAAATGCTATTTTTACCTCTCTTGCTGCATCCTATTTTTGTGATAACCTTCCAGCTCAGTGGATTTCTCCTTTGCAGAATTATCTGAAGAGGCTACAAATGATGCCATTACATGAGAGTAGATCTTGTTCATGGTTACGAACAATCGATTGTTGATTTTAGTTAAGCACTGCAGCGATACTTCCACAAAGATTAGCTGTGAGAGAACTAGCTAATCATTCAAATTCTGCCACACTGATAAGAACTTAAAAAACTACCATTTTAAGATAAATATTTTTAATTATGTTTATCTAATAACAAAACAATTATGTACCTATAGTGAAGTAAGAACTAAAAGTTATTTCAAAATCTGGATAGCTGAAACTCAATGCATTTGACACTTAAATACCCTATCATTAGTGACCTAAGAACTATTTCCTCTTGGGTATTTCAGAAGTTTATTGTTTCATATGTAATTGATTCAACTAGTTACATTATTCTACAGGAAGCAGGGACACTGGCTAACCACACTCTATTATTTTCTTCCCAAGTTGCCATCAATTTCCTCCCAGGGCAGAATGCAAGGTTGTGCCTTCCCCATCATTAGTTAATCGAATGTAGAGTATTCTGACCAAAAATTGACTGTGAAAAAGATACTCATATTTCCAGCGCCACTGTCTCGAAGTGAAAATAAGAATAATTCAAGCGTTAAAAGATAAGAATCCTATGTCTGTTACATTAACAAGCCCGGCCAGGGCAATTAAATGTAATATCAATACAAGCAATATTTCCTACAGTTGTTATTTATAGCTAGAGCATTATTTACAGCTTTACAAAAATACATTACCACGAAGACCGTAACTGCATTATGTTGGAATTCCATACAAAACAAATATGGGCTTGATTACTTCTGTGAGATGCCACTTGCTAGACAATCCAGCACACAAAATTTTCAAAGTCCCCTCAGGGATTAATTTTAGCAGTTGTATTGGTCACATGGAAGATTCTTTATTGAGGGCCTCGGGAATGTTGGGCTTCTGAGGGAAAGAGAGCGGGCTCCGAAGAGACTCAAGAAGGAAAACTCCCCGAAGTGGGCAGAGACAGAGGCCCTGGACTGACCCAACCGGCCTCAGCCCCATGCTGACTGCTTTCTTCCTTCAACTGCGGTCAGAAAGGAAAGTCAGCGTGAAATGAGGGCTTATGTCTATTGAAACCAAGCTCATGAGTAGCACTGGAAACCTTAGAGAGACAGTAAGAAAATATAAAAAAGTGCAACTTTCAGAAATAGAGAATCAGATCCTTCAGAAGGTAGAAAAGGAGACTGTCAGTGTGAAAAAAAAAAGCCACAATAGTTTTTCAACATTTGTCTGATTTCTTTTAAAAACAGAAATCAACACTGACTTTTTAAAGAATATATTTAAATTCTGTAATTATTTTCTATTCTATACTTTGCAGAGATTATTTTGTAGGGACTAATAGATGATTTTATTTCCCTATTAGTCTAGAATTTATTTGTAATATTTCAAAGAGTGATGATTATGGACAGTACAGTATAGAGCACACATATTACTAGAAATTGAATATTTAATAAAAATGAACTATGTGATACTATGCAAATTCAGATTATGTACATTCACAATAGACATATCTATTGATACCTAGCTATATCTCCATAGCTTCATAGTTTTCTGTAAGAGCAAAACAAAGCTATACTTCATAAATCCAGAGAATCCTCATTTAACAATCGAGTCTTTTTCCTGGAACTCGGTTATCAATTTAGTCGCTAAATAAACAGATGCATACAGTATGTATATTACCATATTCAGACCAAAGAAAACTCCAACTTGATGACTTTGATTTTATTCACATAAATCTTACCTGCAGGACTGTACTGTGTAATAGAACATAAATCTACTGGTGTACAGTGCAATTGGCAAAAATTACAGTACTGTAGTGTCAAAGAGGCTATCATAGGCCACACTGCTGCACATGCATCCTATGTCTGAATGTGGGTCTTCAGTTCAAGCAGTCCTTAAATTAGTACCTTGTTAAAGGAGGGCCACCTGTATTACAGGTGTCAATTAATTTCTCAGTGAAAAGCAGAAAATTTGCATTTTATTTGTACCAAAATTCTATAAGACTGATTCATTTCAAAGATTCTGCAGTAAGACCAGCCTGACAATCTTCAGTTTATTCCCTAAGATAACAACTTGCTAGAAAAATCTTAAAGCAGGAAACATTGGCAAAGCAAAATATTAAAATCTCACTAAGAGCATAGTTTTTGAGCTCCACATGCAGGACAGAGGGATGCTTTTGTTGACAATAATTCTCAAAGGAAAAGAAAAAAGAGGGAAATGGTAAAAGAAAAAGAGGGAATAAGGAAGAGGGGGATAAATCAGTCAAGTACAGTAGAATCTTGATTCCTTACAGCCCAGTTCAGAGCTGGAAAAAGCCCAAGTCAAGGAATGTAGACTGAAAAGAACCAATTTAAAAACCTTGTCTGGAACAAATTCCCAATATTGAGTATGATCATGATATGATGTGTATATACAATGCACATCATATAATATATATAATAATATAATAAAGAGAATTTTTTTTAAAAAGCATTGTCAGATCTGCCTGTAAAAAAAGGACTTCCTTTCACTACTTTCCCTCTTTCTTTGCTTCCTCCCTCTCTTTGTCTTTCTCCCTCTGCCTTTGGACTTCCTGCTGTGATGATTTGTTGCTATCTTGGTGCATCCTTTCAAATCTGAGAAATGAATCAATAAAGGAGAATTACAGCTCCTGGCTGGAGCCCTGTTTTTCAAGTCTTTCAATGCTGACTTAAGGTACTCCATAAGATTTCCCCGCTATTGAATGTTAAGTGAAGAAATTTCTATACACATGAGCCAAGTCAAGATGGGTTTTCTTTGGGCCCATAAATGAGTCTAAGTGACAAAATTCTATTTTCCCAGCTTAGCTCCAGGTATTAAGAGCAAAAATGTTATGCTGTGGAATGCTGGTTACAGATCTTGAACTCAAATCCTTGAATCATCACGTCACTCCATTCTCATTTGCTCTTTTGGACCTTCACGCGTGGCTTCCCGCTTCTCCAAGTGTTTCATTGTTACTTCTCGGTCAGCTTAAAATGGCAAATCACACCTTTACATGGTCACTGATGGGAGCAATTGTCAAAGTGAACACAAATTTCATTCACATTTGGCTCACACATTTAGGTTTTCCTCTTTCTCAGCAGCACGTTACCTATTATCCAAACCAAGAATGTTTTGTAGTTGAACTCAATTTGAGATAGCTCAGACTTTCTACTTACAATAGGATTTATACTTCACAGAGGACACGTGGACAGGCAAAAAGAGAAAAAGTTGTCAGAAAGATACCCCATTGTGTTTTAAGGGGCTATATTTTTCACATTTTAAAGATGGTGATTCTTTTTCTAAACTCAAAGATTATAAATATTATTTCTACATAAACGTTGAATATACAGATAATACTATTCTAAAAGTGTCTTTCCATTGCTACACACAGAGTTTAGCATTTTATATTCACACTGTAAAACCAACATTTATTATAGTACACACAGAATAAAATAAAACTTGTAGGTTTCTCTGGAAGGAGAAGTATGGGTTTAATAGGATCTTAAAAGATTCCTTAAGTCTTGAGGCTTAACGGAGTAAAGCAGAGTGATATTTACAAGCAGAAAATCTGCTAAAGCCAAACAGAACAGTCTGGTGTGTAAAATACGGAGATATGCATTTTTAAATACAAGTTTTCTATGCATGTAATTATCTTACATCCAGCATATTGAGGTAGTGAATTCTGATGCTGCTTGTGAATTCAGGTATTGGAGAATCAAGGTGCGAACTGATGGCAATTCATTATTTGAAGACTTTGGGATAGGCATAAATATCAGTCTGATTCTACATATGAGGAAGAGATCCATATTACATTATGAAAGTAAGTATTCATGTGCACTAACTTCCACATGCAGCGGATGGAACATTGTTATTTTAGAATGCTCTAGTAGAAATTTAAAATAACACAACATACACTACCAACCTTAGACTCTAAAGTTACAGTGATATAATAAATAAAATGGAAATATGTCATATTCAATGTAATCCAGGAAGTCCTTCATATTCATAATGTCCTTGAAGAAAATATTTAGGGGAATACAAAATGTATTTCCATTAACCCACTAACTAATGTATCCCTTTACTAAAGGTGAAAACACCGAAGTCACCTCCACTCATTGTAATAATTTACTTTTTCAAATAAGTTCTAATCAGAAAGTTATAGAATCATTATACATTTACTGGCCCATGGTCCACACCTTGTACCTTATTATACCTGTAATAGTGTGTCAATTTTCTATAGAGTAATTTCATATATAAATGAGAAAATTACTAAATAAAAGATGTGTGAAGTTCCAAAATAAAGTAATTGTGTAATCTAGATTTAATTTACAAAACAAATGAGTAGTAAATATGAATCAATAAAACATAATTAGAAGGGAAAACAAAATCTTGGAGAAGTGACAAAAAAAATGTCACAATAAAACAAACACACAAAAAAACCCGAGATATAATTTGGACAAAGTCAAGCTTGAGCGCCAGATGAATGGCATGACCCTCAGGGGAAGAGGACAACCTTTCCTTGAGCTCCTTTAATGCAGTAATAATAAGTAATTGTTCATTTTATTACAGAAAGTACGTAGGTCACAGTTGAGAAGACACCACAAACATTATTCTAGAAAACACGTGTCTTAGATCGAAGGACAAATGTTGACAGAGTGTCAGCAGTCCCCTTTGCTGTTAGAATAATCAAATTCCCTCGAGTTATGGAAATAAGATCCTTGCATGAAGTTTTCTCTAGCCTTGTGCCAGAAGGAAGAGCTGAGAGAGGAAAAATCTGAAGCGCTCACCAAGGACCTCAAGAGAAGTCTGCATAGAGACCAGATGAGGGAGGGAAGCTAAGTCAAGTGGATGTGGCTGATGGTTAGACAGAGACCATATTTTAAAGGTGACCAAGGGCTCTCTAACCTCCGCGTCACCCTAACACTGCAGTATCCTCTGATACCTCCTCCCTGGGAAGAGCTTAAAATGAACCATTATTTATTAATCACCTGTGGCAGAGCGTTGATGCCAGTTTACAATGGTTTGCAAGGCTCTCCTCAAAAAGCAGCTTGGAGATTTAAGAAAAGTAAGTCATCCAAAATCACACAGTTTAGCTTACAAATGGTCTTGGAATATACCTATATCTTAGATTTGGGATGAAAACAGCTATTTATTACAAACAGCTTTAGAATCCCTAATGGATAACCATAAGGTCTTTTCAAAAACTACCAATTATAAAATATAGCAGTTCATAAAATACTGCAAAAGGTAAATTAAGAGAGTGATGTATATAGTATAGGATACCATGAAGGAAGTTAAAATACACATACATAATAGTCAACAAACAACCATAAGAAAAGCAAGGGTCCTAAGCATGGTAGCTATAAGACTTTTAGAAAAACCAAGAAAGACTTGGATTTTAATTCTAGTCCTATCATTTAGTAGTTGTATAATAATATCCAAGTAAAATTAACTGCCCTGAGTCCCAGTTTGCTCCTCTAAAATATGGAGATAATCATGAATGAGACATAGGGTCACCGCATGAATTAGAGGAAGGAAAATGTGGCAGTTACTGGCATTGCATACTTCTTAAAAATGTTGATGCTGATGATGTTGATTATTATTTATTAGATATTATCTAAGATACATTGGACTCTCTCATGACTTTCTTCATGAGATATAGGGACAGAAAGCTCACATGCCTTCCTCAGAAGAAGGCTTCACCTTGCTCCACTCCAGGCTCTCCTTTCGAACACACTGAACAATTGTTTTTTTTTTTTTTAAATAAAATTCTAACGGGAGGGGACAGTGGTTAAGGGGAGGGGAAAGGTGAGAAAAGAGAAGCGCCAGGATATGTAGTATACAGATGCAAATTTTCTTATGAGTGTTATGATGTATATCTAAAATGTATCAATAAATGTTTCGCTTCAAAAAATTCCATCAGCCTGTTAAAAAGGAAAACAGGCATGTTGATGATATTTACTTACAGGTGAGCAGGGCAAATAAAAGACGACAGGCGGAGAAAAAGAAGGGAAAATTTAAGATCAGTATTCACTGCCTTAAACTTGTTATAGATTGGTCTCTGAGGGCTTTGAGCAATCACTAGGATGTTTAATGAAGAGAAGGAGTCATTAAGAAAAGGTTAATTATATTTAGACTCAGTGTGTCAATTTTAGTAACTGTTTGCACTCAGATGTAAAATCTTCAATAATCATATTTAAACCTGATGACTAAAATATGTAATATTCAAGATTATGGACAATGTCAATTACTTTAAGACTCATTCTTCAAAGAGACCACATAAAGAAATACATACTATTTACCTCATTTCTGTCTGTGTTCAAATTACATTTTCCCTTGGTAGAAATTAGGACCCTCAGTATGGAGTCGGAGGAAACTGTTAGGAATCAAACTACTGATTTTTTTTTTTTTAACGAAGAGGGTAACTCAAATTATTGAATATTACAGAAATCAATCATCTAGACCTAAGTGTAAACTAACAGGCCAAGATGTGAACAAGCCATCAGAACTGATACAGTGCTAGAATTGCTTCCCTGAAAAATTCATTAGTTTCAAGGAATGAGGAAAAGATGATAATTAATGAACATCATGTACAGGAACAAATTCTCAGTGATGAATGTGATCATAATGTATACTTAAAATGTACCAACACACTCAAAGAAGGGAAAATATATATATATATAGCTTCTCTTCTCACTCTAATTGAACTTTTACTTTGGTGATACCTGTGCCATTTTGACTTTGTGTCTCAAAGGAGAAATAGTTACCATAGTATCTAGGCATTAAAAAACAAATAAATATTTGTTAAAGAACTTAAGGGATGGAACTTAAATCATTCTTATCTGAATTAGAGACCCTGCTATACAGTCGATCATAGTAGGTAGAAGTTGTGTTGACAATTTATTCTTGGTTCTTCCTTTTCCTTGCATTTCATATTGATTACGAGCAGCAGCATTTTTTCATATTTTAGTGGAAAAGGTTTAAATCATTTGGTCATTATGAACAGAACATAATTTAAATATTGAGAGTAGTCTCAGGAGCCTTTTTAATATCTACATTAAGATTGGCAAATACGTTCAATTGTAACCAAACTTGGGTGTATTAGTGATAGCACGTGAAGTATATGTTATGAAACCCACCGTCTGCGCAGACTCAGATGGAAAAATTATTATTTACATTGTGGCATCTGACAGGAATGCAAGATGAAAAATTATTTATATATTTGCCTTCTCTGCTTGAGAAACAAGAAAGAATGGTCCTGCTGAACTGTACAGGAGTCAAACCATCAAGGTTGTTAGTACCACAACTTAAAGATAAAGGGGGAAAAATGACCAGAAGTTGTCCAAAAGTGGTTGACATTGAAGATGAATAACAGCTAATATTTTTTAAGCATAGAAGAAAAAAATATTGGGATAACAATGCATAGGAAACTGTAAACAACTAGCTTAGGATCTGGACATGTCTGACGATAAGCAGGGAAACTGTAGTTCCCTCTAAATATTCTAAAACTATTATTATGAATTAGACTTACTTTGCATAACCTCCTCCCCAATAATATGACAGAACTTTTGGCTGGACCTAAAAAGTTATATTGTCATTCACAAATACAAAAATGGAATAATCTACTTCAGGTAAGGTAATTTTGAAAACACCAAAGTTCCTTGAGCTCAATGAAGTGACTACTTGTCAAAAATCCATTAGAGGCAATATAAGATTGAATATATTTCAGGAAGACTGAAAGATTCATAAATTTAGGTCCATCGACGATTCAAATAAATTTACATTTTAAAGTATTTGGAAAAGTCACAGGTCTTACTGCCTGTGAATCTGAAATCCTTTTTTTTTTTTTCCTTTGCATCTTCTGCCTGGACTCTTGAGATCCAGACCACTAGGTCTGGATGATCCACAGGACTCCACAGGGCACTGAGATTCTGTGGTCCCAGGAATAGATTTTAAAGCCCTTCAGGTAACTCTTTCTTCTTCTTGCTCTTTCTACCTAATAATGAGATGATGATGATGATGATGGTGGTGTTGATGATGATAGCAGCTAATAACCCAGTGAAGTACACTACCACAATCTCCAGACAGCCCTATAATGCAATAATTTCATTAGCCTCATTTCACAGTTGAAGACAGGGGGACTCAGAAAGTCTAAAAGAATTGTACAGACTACAAAGGGCTGAGACACAAATGTGTAGAAACACAAATGTTACAATTCCAACCACTACACAATACCGAACGTTATGAAGCACAGCCATGATTTTACAACTTCCCCTTTCCCCTGCTACAAGTAAAAAAAAAAAAAAAAAAAAAAGCAAAATAAAATTTAGAAGTCAGTTACTAAGTCTGTCTAAAGCTTATGTATCTTTCACATCATGACATACATGAAACATAACTGTCCAGAGGTCAAGAACCCCTGTCCAGTCAGTCTTGTGTTGTTAAAGTACCAAACAATTGAACAATCAACACATAGTTAATGTTAAATCATTCTTATTAATAAGCCCATATTTTCAATTTAAATTTGTCAGATTTCTGTGGAATGTAATATGGAAAATTAAGTTATCTGTGAATATTAGTGATATCAAAATAAGACAAAATATATACACACCATTTAATGTAGTGTTCAACACTGATTTTTTTAAATTGAATTCTTTATTGGTGTGTTTTATATACATGTCATGATCACACTCAAAATTGGGAAGTTGTACCAGTATATGCTGTGAGTTAATTCTCATTTTTACCCATTTCCCTATCCACCCTACACTGAATTTTAATGTTGCTATTTAAATACCTGAATTCTAGTAAAAATGAGTGGACATAAATTAGAACCTGGAAAATCTTCGCATTGTGTGGAAAACTAATGAAAAGGACCTAATTTGTGAAAAATATCACAGAGCGTACTTTCAAAGGAAATCAGAGGAAGTTAGCTATTGTGGTTGCATAGTTGATTAGTTGATATACTCCTACTAGTAAACCACTTTCGGGAAAATATCCTATGACTTCAAAGATGATGTCTCTAAGATCCATGAAACACCAATTTCAAGACAGCAAGTGAGGCTAGAGATCTAGCTTGATGGTAAAGCGCATGCTCAGCCTGCTTCTTGGATTTTGAGAAATGGAATTAAGGGATTAATTGTGTGGACTTTAGGGCTCTTTCACACGTTCTCAAAAGAACTGCACAGGGGCCAGATTTAGCTCAGTGGTTCCAGCACCCGCCTCGTAAGCGCAAGGCCCTGAGTTTGATCCTGGTGACCACATAGAATAATGGGTATGGTGATTCACGCCCACCAGCAATCAATACCACATACCACAGTGCTGGGCGTGGTGGCTCACGCCTGTCATCCCAGCACTGGGGAGGCAGAGACAGGAGGATTGCTGAGTTCGAGGCTTGCCTGGGCTACATAGTGAGCTCAGGGCCAGCGTGGACTACAAAGCGAAACCATGTCTCAAAAAAAAAAAAAAAAAAACAAAGAACTGCACAGGGCAAAGTGAAATAGACTAAGATACACACTATTGTTTTGCTTTGTCTTGCTGTATACACAATATACTCTGATGGAGTACAGACTGAATTAATTTGTTCTCTTTCAATCTTTTCCTAAGAACTTAGAAACTGTTCTCTCAGCTTGTTAGAAATATCCTCTAATCATTTATCTTTTCTTGATCTTCCTTTATTATAAAATCTAAAATTGATTCAATTTTCTCCTAGAATGTTGCAATCATTCTTTATAAGATTTGTTAATATTAATTCTAAAATATTTTATTGAAAGTTGACTTTAAAACCAATATGTAGTTTTTCACAGTGAAAATGAAAAACAGAATAATGTGCATTATAAGATGTCATAAATTTCTTTTATAAAAACATGTAATTTCTAGGAACACCCAAATTGGTCAACAGACATTTTCCTCTTAAGGTAACCACATAATTTAATGAAGACGAATTATCAAAGCCAATTTCTCAGAAATATTAAAGATGTTTGTATTTTTTAGTCAAAATTAAAAAGGATGTGTTAAAATTTAAAAAAAAACTTTTCATGTGCTTTACTTAGTATCCAAAGAATGATGGCACACTTGTATAATCATGTATTTCTATTGTAATTGTCTATAACTTGTTAACTACCCTCATAATTACTGTTAAATTGTGATACAGTTCAGTAAAAAGCAGTCGGTCAGAACAGTACCTATCAGAACATTAAGATAAGAAGCTTAAGAGTAGCATTAGAAATCCTTGAATTAAATTCTTCTATCTCTTGTACATATACTGTGCTGAGAGTTTTATAATATCATAGAATTTATGGTGACAGAACATAGTAGAAATGGCTCCCCTTCAACCAGGATACCTTCAGCAATTATACTGCTTCTAAATTTAATCATGTACAAACCATATAAGAGACAAGTTACGCTGCCATAGATTGTAAAGAGTCCCTGATGACTGAAAGTTGTCACAGGAATAAAAACACGAGCTTTAGAAACAGAGTAAGTCAACTCATTTATGGGAGAGGGCAGTGCTGTGAGCCTGTGTGCCACTGGAATGATTTGGCAAAATTAGCTAGTCCTATGTCCCAAGCAACACCACTGACATCTATGAGGCCTAACCTTTATCATCACACTTCAATAAAACATAAAATTTAAAACTTCTTAAACCATGCAAAAGAACCACCAGAACCTATATATGACACGATATTCCTTTTCTCAGGAAACAGAAAAAAAAAAAAAACTGTACGAATAAGGCAAAAGGCTATCTATTGAACTCTTTAGAAAGTTTGAAGTAGCTTTCTTCCTCTGACCTCACTTGGCCCAAAATAATTCCTGGCAGTGTTATTTATTATAAATTCACTTTTAAATAACTGAGCAGTTATGGCGTAGTAGTGTCATAGAAAGGCAGGAGCACTGGTAGATGGGGAAGTGTCTCATCCCAGCCACCTAACACAGCAATAGTATCAGCAGAAAGCAGATCCTAATTTCACCAATGAGAAAACTCAGCAAAACTATCGAGGCAAAAGTGCTTCGAGCAGCAGCAGCAGCAGGAGGAAGTGGAGCTCTGGTTTAAATGAACAAAAAGAAACGATGCTCATTCATGAAGAGTCGAAAGGTGGATAAAACACAGGATGGTCTTTTGGCCACCAGTGTCATGGCCAGACAAGCCTTGCCTCCTAGAAATGAATTTAATGACGGAGGAAACAAAAAAAAATAATTGAACAAAAAATAAAGGTGTGGCAATTTTCCCTCAGATGACTGTGATTTTTGCTGTCCATCTGGGGGAGGGGAGGGAAAAACTAATACCTCTAGCTAGTATCAAAAGATATAAGTCCAGAGAACTGAAATGCGTGTGTATGTGTGTCATGGAGCATCATATATTTAAAGAAAAGAAAAGGACATGTAAAGCACAGAACACAGGTACTGCCCAAGGTCACTGTGCTTTTAAAAAGAGAAAGAGAAAAAAAAAATAACTGGAAGAAATTGTCTGGGGGATGAGAATCAGAGGAGAACTTTTCACTTATATGCTCACATCTGTTCCCCTAAGTACGGGGACTTTCCTATTGTTCTTCTCCTATTAACAGTGAGGGGAAGGGCCCTACCGGTGAGGAGGCCGGAGGGAAAATGTGCCCTGAACACCAACAGCTTCAGTGAGCACGGGGGGGGGGGGGGCAGCTCAGCGTGTGGATTGAACCTCACAAGGCAAGTGGAGAGGAATCTCCACCAGGGCCTGCACTGTCCGGCTCTGACAAGGGGGCAGAGGCGGCAGAAACTGCACTTCTTCACTCTCTCAGTGAGGGACCGGCGAGGCTCTGTGCGTGAGAGCCCGTGTGAGAGCTGGCTTTGTTTTGGCCCTGGAGCCTCCTCACGCCGGGCACGTTTGGCATGGACCACCGTGGAGTCTGTTGAGGCACAGAGCACAGTAGCAGACTTCGTGTGTACGTTTCGCTTGTCCTGAAGTGGACTACAGTACGTGCTGGGACAACTCTTAACTGGTGACAGACCGACCCCGTGGTGGGCAAAGGCAACAGGAAGCAAAATGAGGAGAGACACGGGGCCAACATGTCCTTCCCCAGTACCCAGATTTTCCACCGGCGCTCAGGTTTGTGTTTGTTGGTTTTGTGGCTCTGTAAGTGGGCGTGACACATTTGTTAACAAACGTTATGATATCATTTTGGCTGCAATAAAAGTCTGGGGAAACTTAAGGGACAGTGACATGTCCTCGTTCGACGTTTACGACACAAAATTCCTATCTAGGATTTTCTGGAGGAAGAATTACAACTAAAGTCACTAAAAGAGTAAAAGAAAAAGAAAGAAAAGGCGCAGTAGAAAGAGGCCGCCGCTCCCTCCGAGTCCCTAGTCACTGTTAGTGCCATCCGGCTGTGTGCACTGGCGTAAGCGCGCGGGGCCACACTCCCCTCGGTCCCGGCAGCTGCGGACGGTCCCTCCCTCCCGGCAAGGCCGAGTTTCCTCCTGCGCCCCTCCTCGGAGTTCGCGGGCAGGCAAACCTCGCCGCCCGGAGCCCCTCAGCTCCCTCAGGTCTGCGCAGCAGCGCGCCCGCCGGGAGGCCGCCCGCTGCACCCCGTGCGGAACCCTTTCCACTGGAGGCGGAAGACGACGGCGTGGGGAGGACAATCCAGAGGCGCGAGGGAGGAGGGGAAGGAGCACTGCCCGTCTGGAGCATACACGCGGAGCTCGGTTTTTAATCCTGAGAAATCAAGGAGAGCCTGCATGCCCAGCACTGTTTGACGCCAGCTTTCACCCTGCGTTCCTCAATATTGGCGCCGGGCGGAGGGGCGGGGGACGCGCGGGCGCGGACACCGGGCTCCACCGCCCTCCGCGGCCCCCCGCCCGGGAGGGGGCGTCCACGCCGACCCGGCAGCTGCAGTGGCGGAGCCCAGCCCCCAGGCCCGCGGCAAACGCGGCCTCGCAGCACCACCAGCCTGCCGGGGCTGCACCGGCAGCCGAGCCGCGCTCCGAAGGAGGAGCCGGGGACGTCAGCGCGGAGGGGCAGCGAGAGCGGCGACGGGCCGGCTCGCAGTCTCCACATGCCAGCAGACGCACGTCCACAGAAACGCAGCCAGGGAAGAGGTCCGGGCGGCGCCGGCCCACAGACCCCCCCCCCCCGCCCCGGGCAGCCCCAGCCTCCGCCCCGGGCAGCCGAGCTCCGCGGCGCGCACCCGGCCGCAGCCCCGGAAGGCGGGAGCCACACGAGCTCGCCCGGGCTGAACTCCGCGGACCGTCTGCACTAGCAAATAAAACCTTGAGAGGACCACTCTAGAAGTGCTTTGTCGTGTTCACGCTAACGCCCTCGGGAGGGAGCGAAATTTTTCCGTAGGGGACGCAGGAGGTGGGAGCGACGGGAAAGGAAATGAAAGGCGGGGGCGCAAGGGGAAGGGGCTTCGGAACTTAGCTCAGTCCGTGAGGCCTCAGTGGGCCCCGGAATCTCCATCTTAACGGATCGTACCCAATAGGTCAAGTAGGCAGTAGCTAACCCAACCTGCTGTTGGTCCACCGAGGCGCTGGAAAGAATTTTCCAAATACCCATTTGCCGGAAACGAACACAGCAGACACAACCTCTCTGCCCAGCTGAGAAGAAGATACAGCCCAGCCCGGGGTGGTGCTGGTAGTGGTTGGGGTTGTAGTCCCATTCTAAGATACAAAACCCCAGTTCTTTCACGGATTTATTCTGCTACAGAAAAGCAAACCTGACAGTTGAGCACCATGATCTCAGCCCACACCCACACCCACGAGCACGAATCCCTTTCCATGCAAACCAAGTTCCGAGAAAACTCCATTTCAGACCTCAGTCCCAGGATGCGTAATTTACAACTACTAAAGGGATCTAGCGCGCCGCCGGTGAGCAAAAAAGGGCGGGGGAGGGGGTCCGAGAGGTGGAGAAGGGTCCAGAAGACGGTCTTTGAATGAAAGGATGGGAGGAAACCGACCCCCCCCCAGTCCAGGGAGGGCTGGATCCCAAACGGTCCTGGCGACCGCAGCCTGAAGCGAGGACGGCATTTTAATCTCGGCTGTCCTCAGACAGGTGCACCACGCCTCACTCCGGAATCCTCCTCAGGGTGGAGCAGAGCCACAGCCCGTCCTCTCCCCTAGATGAGGTGCCCAGGTAGGGTCCCTGTTCTACCCCCCAGAAACGCAGCACCACATCACAGAGCAGGCGCCCTCGAATCCCGGCCCTTCCTAATGGTTTTCAAAACATTAATAAGTAAAGTAGCCTGCAATGCAGATCAGACCCGGGAAACCAGAGCAGAAGGAATCGGGGCGAGGCGAGGACTCGCTCGCTGGTTACCTGGTGCCTCTAGGGGGAAAGACGGTCGTAGGAGGACTTTCGGCCCGCAGGTACATTCCCGGCAAGGTGGCTCCAGGTGGCTCTCGCTGTCGTACGCGGGTCTCGCTCGTCACTCCGCTGCCCTCTGCCACCGCTCAGCACCCGCATCCTAGGGAGTCGGAGAGGCGGCCCCGCCACTGCCGCCGTGGCCCTCAGGTCGCGCTGGGTGGGGGACCTGCGCGGATCGCCCCATGAAACGCGGGGTCTGCGCCCGGGGAGCGGGCTGAGGCAGGGCGGCCGCGCACGCACACACAGACACGCTCACACTCGGAGCCGGGCGCGCGCGCTCTCACACTTGCACACGCACACCCAGCGCGGTCCGCGGAGAGAGAAGCGAGGAGGGAACTGGTCTTGCCGGAGGATCGGCTTCGAAGCCCAGACAGATCGGCCCTTGGGCAGCCCAGACAGCGTTCTCGTTTGCGCGCAGCCCTTCGATCATGTTTCCTTCAAGTTCTGCTGCGGCCCGAATCCTTCTCAGTCGGGAGCCGGTGCCATTTCGGGGGAGGAGGGAACCGCGAAAAGGCAGTGAGAGGCGGGGACTCCACTAAGCAGTTTTAAGAGCGGTCTTCATTACCTTGTTTGCACAATAAACCAGCTCAAAAGGCTGAACTTTTGGCTTCAAGCGCCGCGGGCCGAACCGTACAACCCTTCCGACCGAGCCAGGGAGGTGCACAGGCGGGCTGCGGGACGGCCGCGAGACCCTCTGACCTTGTGATGATCCTGTAGCTCGTTAGTGTCGCCGTCTCCCAGCCTCGGGGCGAAGCGCTCCCCGCGCCGCCGCCACAGCCCAGCTGCCGCCCCAAATCCAGCCAGGAAAACGGGTCCGGGGTCCTCGCGCTCTGGGAGAACCGGGCGCGGAGGGTCCCGCCGAGTTAACGCGTTTGCTTCTGGGCAGTTGGATAAAAGACAGTCGGATGCAGGAGACAGGCGCGCGCGCACACGCGGCCGGCGGGGAAGCGGCTCCCACGACGCCACAGAGACGTGAACACGACTCCAGAAAGATAGGAAACAACCAGGATCTTGCCAGGAAACGGAAGGGCCGGCAGGGAGATCACGCAAGTCTCCCCGGTCCCTCCTTCCTCGCCGCCTCCCGCGTCTGTGCGTCTCCAGCAGGTTTCCGCGCCCGCCCCACCCCCGGCCAGTTGCGCTTTTTTTTTTTTTTTTTTTCTTCGATACAACCAGCCGCCCAGGACGGATTACAGGGCCGGGCCGGGCGCACAGCCCAGATCTCCCCCAGGTCAGAAATCCTCGGGGACCCGCCGGCTGCGGAGCCACCCGCGTCCTCCCGGGGAGGAGGAGAGACACGCGCGCACACACGCACACACGCGTGCACGCACACCCGTCCTCGGCGCCGGGCTCCGCACACGCTCGCCGCCTCCCCGCGCGCCGCTGCGCACGGCGCCGCCGACACCCCGCCCGCCGCCGCGTGGCCGGGAAGAGCGCGCGGCTGAGGCGCGGCTCCGGCGCGGGGGTCCGGCCTGCGGGCGCGGCCAGGGAAGGCCCCGGAGACCGGCTCCGCTCGGCGGCGCGAGCGGGCAGCGGCGGCCGGCCGCCCCAGGACCTGCGCCCGCGCCGCAGCGCGGAGGAGGAGGCGGCGGCGGCGGGCGCGCGGCCGAGGGGAGCCCGGCCCTCGCTGCAGTGGCGGGAGCGACCGCGCCTCCCGGCCGGCGGGGCGACACCCAGCGGCGCCGGCGCTCGCGGCCTTCGCGCCTCCGGGCCGAGCCGGCTCCAGAGCGTTTCTCTCCGCGCCGGGGCCGGCTCGCGGCAAACCCCGGGCGGGGCGGCGCGGGAGGGGTGGGCAGGGCTGCGGGGACCGAGAGAAGAAGCGAAGCGAACTTCGGGGCGTCCCGCCGCCGGCGAAGGGAACTGGCTCGTGGCCGCGGCCGGTGGGGGCGAAGGAGGAGCTGCGGGCCGGGCCGGGCCCGCCGAGCGCCGCGGGCAGAGTCTCGCTGTAACCCGCCGGGAAAGCCCCGCGCGGTCCCTGCCTGCGGCGGCTCCGGTGCCCCCGGCGTAGGCGGGCGGCTTGCCGCTGGGCGGGGGCCGGGTTCGGCTCTGACTGGCAGCGCGGCCGCCGCAGAGGAACGCGCTCCAGTCCGGCGACCAGAGCGCGCGGGCCGGGGAGCCGCGCCCAGCCCTGCCCTGGCCTGCTCTCCCGCCCTCGGCCCCGAGTCCGGGCGGGGCGGCAGTCTCCCTCGAAGCGCTCCGAGCGCGCACCAGGCCTTCAGCCGGGGCTCGGCACCCGGTGCCCTTCAGGGGTCCCCGGCTCGGGCTCGGCCCCCTGCCTGACCTCCCGCCCCCGTCCCGCGTGCCCAGGGCGGTCTGAGCCCAAAAGGAAGGGAGGAGTGGAGCCGACGGGGGTGGGGGCTGGCTCGGGTGCGGTCCCGGCCTACGTGTCGGTACCCCCGGTAACCTCGAGTTCTGCCGCCGTGGAGCTCCGCGGGGTTCAGGCACGCGCGGACACCCACGCGCAGCGGGGCCCTCAGCTGCCGGCGCCGAGCCCACGAGTCTAACAGGAGCGCGAACTCCCGCGTCCCCCTCCCCTCCCGGCCGCTCCCCGCCCGCGCCCCGGGCTCCCGCCGCTCCAGGGCTGGGTTCCGGAATCCTTCGGGGGAGCTCGGCTGGGGCTGCTGTGCCCTCCTCCCCGTCCCCATCCTGTCCGCCCCCGGCGCGGGGCTCCCGGACGCGGGCATCTCCGCCGGGGCGGGAGCAGTGGGAGGAGATCCCACGGGAGCCGACCGAGGGGACAGCGCGGCCGGAGGAAGCGATGATCGCCACCGAAGTCCGGGAGCCTCAGCGACAATCAGCCGCGCTTTCTGTGGCGTTCTTGCGCCCGGATGGGTCACCGAAGCTTCTGAGAAGTCCGGGGACGACCCTGGCGCGCACCGCGGCCGCGGAGCTCCGTGCTCAGCTCACTCGGACTCGGCGGCTCGGGACCTCGCCGGAGGGCGGTGCGGCGGCGGCAGCCCGGACTCTTGCGCAGCCCGGCGAGCACTTGCAAGTGCTCCCGGAGGCGGGGAGACTCCTCTTCCTCAGGACGGCCCCCTTCCCCCCTTTCCCGCTCAGCTGACAGAACCGCCGAAAGTCCCCGGGAGATGGATTAGCACTTCTTTCAGGGACTCGGAGATTTGCAGCTCCAAAGCCCTCGCTCCCCCGCTCCCCCCTTACCCCCGGGCTGGAGAACTTCGGGGCTTCTTGCCTGTTCTGTTTTCGTTCTCCAGCCCGGGACGGAGATGAAGAGCGTGCCTGGCCAGCTGGGAACGGGACGAAGCCCATTTATCCTCCTAGAGAGCTTTTAATTAGACTTGTTGGGGGGCTTGTGTCGTGAAGCAGGCAGTGCCCGCGTTTCCTCAGCGTGGGGAGGAATCGAGCCTGGGTTTGCGGGGGGTCTTCCACGCGGGAAGGCCCTCCCCCAACAAACACACCTCTTTACTTTAGGCTTTTGGCGCACTAAGCAAAATAGCCCGGGGCGCTTTCTTCTCTCCAAGGCGTCTCGCCTCTAGAAAACAATCTCTCCTCATCTCAAGTACCTTTCATTTGCCAGGTAGCATGTGTTCTTTTCTCCTCCGTATAAACTGGTCAGGATTTGTAGAAAAGAAGGAAACAAAACTGTTTTCTGTGACTGTTTTAAGAAAATGTCAAGACATAGACGGAAAGGAATGCAGCAACCTATGTGTCTCCACAGGAACTGGCCATAAAGGCCCCTCTCAATTTATCCCCCTGGCCCCTGGCCTTGGTTGGAGTCGGGTCTCTGAGCAGTTCTTAGCAGCTTTAAGTTTACTCAGTTAATTACTTTTGGTGACTGTCCACTGTGAAGCTAGTGTAGTTGGAAGAGTTTAGACAGCTTCCTGTACAATAGAGTTCTTTTGGGCCTTAGCGTTTGGAGAGAACTCCATAGTTTCCAAGAAGTAATTTAATTTTGGTTTATTTACTCAATACAGTATCTCCATTCACTTTCTTGATTTGTCCTCAAATTCAATTTGTATCAGTCAGTTTGAAAATAAATTCAACTTACTTTCCAAGACCTTTTCTAAGAATAGTGATGCCCGTAAGTGTTGGCCTTTTGGTTTCTCAGAATGATCTAAGATTTGAAAAATAAAATTATTGCTTTTCTAATTTTAGACATTAAATGCAAGTGTGAATAATGACTGTCAAAATTTACCCTTAATTTCTGCTTGCATTATTATTTTCCCAAGAATATTTTTCTGTGAAAATGAGACATAATCTATATTATTTAAAAATTGATGTTAACAATTACATGCCTTGAGTTTATGTCTGTAGATTGAAGCATGCATTATGATGCTTTAATTTTTTTGCTTAATGTATATTTAAAGTTTTCTTTACATTGGGGAGTAACCAGGTCTTCCAGTGATGAATCAGTATTGAATTACAGCCTTGATTTTTTTTACCAATATAATGTTCTCCCTTAATTCAAAATTGGAAAATGAAATTAAAAAAACAAGGAAATACAAATTTCTGAAAAGGAATAACATTACAAAAAGTAAAATTAAACAAGTGAAATTCAAGCACTGAAGTTTCTATATATTCAGTAACATACATGTGTCCTACATACTTCTGAAATGTTAAGAGTTCTTCTTAAGGGCATGTTTCTTGTGTATCAGACCATAAGGTCCTTGAAGTCAGTGCATTCTGTCACCTGATCTCAACCCAAACCGTGATTCAACTGACCTTTATACAATGTTGAAGACCTGGAATATCTCTCATATGTAAATTAACGTGGTTTTTTTTGCCTACTTCAAATCAAACAAAAATCCAAATTTACTTATGAGTTAATGTACCTTGGAGGCACAGAAGTTTTCCTTTCTTCATTGTCTGAGTTTTTACATGGTTTGTGTGAAATATATTTGCTCTTCTTATATCTTTATTATATGTTTCACTCTTTTGGGACCAAGGTAATGGTGCCCTAAGACATCAGATCTACCTAATGAGTAGTCAGACTGGCTCTGAGAACCCAAAAACAATGACTGGAACTGATCTGATTACTATGAAATGTGATTTTTGAACCTCAAGTTTGGAGAGACAAATCCAGGGGTCTAATGGAAGTCATTCCTTAGGCTAGACCGTCTTGGTAGGGCTCAAGGAAATGAGATCATTTGAGAGATAAACATTGCTAGACTGAAAAGACAACTCTTAATATTGCAAATAAAGTAAATTTTACCTTTTATATCCATCCTCTTTTTTTTTCTTACTTACTTTAATTTTGAAATAAAATCTCCATCTTTGTCTGGTAATCCGGGTTAGTTACCAGAGAGACCCCAAGTACATTGTTTTATCTAGGGATACCTAACCTAGAGAAGACACTATTATGATTTCTTCCTCTCACCAAAATTCTCATTTTCTCATAATAGTTGGATCTAATAAGCTTATGAGACTAATTTAACTCAAGTGTGATTGACTAGCATTCCTCTGCCTTCAAAAATATGAGGCCAGCTCCATTTCTAAAAAGTAAAATTCATCGTTCTATATGAGAAAGAGTTGCTTCTGTCTTAATTTTGTAGAATTGAACATGTGAAGCATGGTAATGTGTGTTTTTTTTTTTTTTTCTTTTGAGACAGGGTCCCGCTTTGTAGTTCAGGCTGGCCCTGAGCTCACTATGGTGCCCAGGCAAGCCGCCGCGAACTCAGCAATCCTCCTGTCTCTGCCAAGCATGGTAATCTTTTTAGATTTTCTTTTGTAACATTTTTATAATACCATTAAACAGTCATCCAACCTATTTTAATCTTTGTGAAAGTTCTTTTTAAATGTAGAGACAATTTCCACATGATCTTGAAGTTATATTCTAAATTCAAGCCATTTTTGCTTTAATTATCTTAAAAACAAGTCTGAAAGCTGGGCGTGGTGGCTCATGCCTGAATTCCAGCACTCGGGAGGCAGAGACAGGAGGATTGCTGAGTTCAAGGCTTGCTGGGCTACATAGTGAGCTCAGAGCCAGTCTGAGCTATAAAGCGAGACCCCGTCTCAAAAAAAAAAAAAAAACAACAAGTCTGAAATATTATTTCAGGGCTCAGTATCTGAGTGCTATCAAACACACCAAATGATGATAGTTAAAAGTAGTAAGTTATTTGAAAGTTTTCTCGAGGCATACTTCTATGAAAAGTCTGATAGTGAAATGTAAAAGCATAGTTTTGTTTTTTAGATTTCTTTTGTACAAATTCATTTCTCTCCTCTTTATTCATCTGCTGCCTCAGCATCTAAGTTCCAGGCAGGTGACTAAAAGAGGGTTGTAATGTGAGTCTCATATGTTTGGACTTTCTCACAATTTAGGTTTTAGAACAAAGGATTCTTTTCGATTTATTTGATTAAAATTTACTGTCATTAAAATAAATATCTGATAAGTTTTCTTAATATGAAAGCAGATGCGTTCTTTCTGGACAATATTTTTAAATAAATTCATTCCAAAGTCATGAATAGGTAAGACTGAGTGACTGTCTTTTCCCACACTTAGTTTTATGTGAAAATTCTACCTGGTTCTTGTTAGGAATCCAGGTGACTGGGCTAGCTTGTTAAAAACTCCTCTGGATTTATTACTCAGTTCTTAGTGACCAGGAATTTTGTTTGTTTGTTTGTTAAATGAAAGGGATCCTCTCTGGGACTGTTTTCCACCACACTTCTATCTGTGCACAATAATCTTTACTTTTCTGTTTGCAGTTTTCCCGCCACGGGAATTCACTGACACTTTATTTTAGTTCATACTGCTCACTAGGCTCTGGACAGGAAACTGACCATCATCTTCTCGACCTCTTGCCTCTCACAAAAGAGCTGACTAGACCCATGAGCAACTTGATACATTCGGATCCTACTTTTATTTCACCTATGACAACTTGTTATCAAGCTCAAGAGTCTTTTGTGAGACTTCTGGAATCACTTTTATGAGTTCCATTGGTAGCTCCTTTATTACTCTTAGCTCTGGACTGTTTTTCTTACATTCATTCAAACTGTCTTGGTAGATAACCCGTGAAACATCTGGACAGAGTCCTTTCCTGAGGTAGAAAGGATATTATCCCAACATATTTTGGACAAAAGTGTCCAGGGTTTGAATCTTGCTACTCAGATCTACTGCGCTGCTTGAAGAAATCATTTGACTTGAACCTGAACCCTTAGGTATTGTGCACATAAAATAAACATAGAATACTTAAAGTCCAGAGGTTTAATGACTCTTCCTGTATAAATTGGCCAATACAATCAGCTTCAGATCATGCAGTAAGCAACTAGCATCCCTGAAAATATATTGCGGATAATCCAGTCTCTTGAAATAGTCTGTGTTTAATCATGAAAACATGCTCATGAAAACAAGATAAAAAATTTCTGGAAGACACTTAAATATCCTATTAATATTTTTATTTTCTATTGTATTAAATATTCTCTAACTTCGGTGAGATATTAATGAGGAAATTTTTGACTACCCAAAATGCATTGCTCAGCAAGCTTCCTACATGGGTGCGCATGCCCTAAATGCTCTGCTCATGAATGATCTGTCCCTGAAAGGATGCGGCCAATCAGCTTCCTTATATGTGGCTCAGGCTTTCCTCCGCCCAGACCAGCTACTGCAAGGCGAAACTTGAGTACGACTATGGTGACTACAACTCATCGGATGGGAAAAAAAAGATGGATTACATTAATTTTTATAAAAATGAAATATTTTTTAAACAAGAGTTGAACAATATGAAAATAATACATGCTATTGCATATATATATATATATATGTTAAGTGATTTGCCCAATTTATAACAATCCCTATTAACACTTATATTTGTAGAAAATGTAATTATTTTAATTACTTTTCTCTTTATTGCATGGTACTGCTGTGTTATAGTACTTTTCCACTTTCTTTAAAGTGAATTTGTATACTGTCATCATTAATTTAAGCTGTTATCCATCTGTTATAGCCCCTGTTTCTGAGGTGATGTGCCAAAATCATAAACATAATGCTGTTTTATTTTGTTCTTCGTTTGGCACAGTTTAGCATATTGTTACTATTAAAACACTAGAATCCTTTTAAAACAAATACGCTGCTGAAAAATTACATGAATACTTATTGTGAAACATACTAAATGTTTTCTTTCTGTTTTCCTAGTAACAGAATTTAGGAAATAAGGAATATTTACATGACAATTCATGAGACCATTGAAATGAAATTGAAGTCTTTTTCTGTTTTTCAAACACGTGTGATGAGCATGTATAAATATTTTATATAGACATTAGAGAAACATCACAAATTAGTAGTATTCTTTATTGATTTTCCAACATACATAGTCTTCATTGACCATAGTTTGATTTTGCAATTTTTTTTTTAATTTGAGAAACTGCTACATTTTCTGGTGCAAAACTTTTTAAGGTAATTTTAGTTCTCTGCTCTACTAGTTAATGTAGTAAAAATATGAAAATATTTATATTAACGCATTCATTCTCATATACATATACTTCAAGATTAGGGACTTCTTTGGGCTACTACATTCACTAAGCTATGCTATTTAAGTCATAGATTTAACTCAGACTTGAAGGCATATAAAAGAAAGTACACAAAAAATAAAGGCAAGTTATAAGACAATAATTTTCAAAAGTATATAACAATTGCTATATGTTGTTTATAAATACCTGTTTTAAGTTCAATCCCGATTTTCTGTCCTCTGAAGCATTGTATTATATGCCACAAAGACATTTATTCCACAATTTTTAACTCAAAGAAGATAAATGATTTACAAGAAAAATAGAATTGCACGAACTATGCAGGCAATTCCAAACACTAGTAATTCACCTCTATAACACAGTAATGGTCAATTTTTTCACTTTGGTGAATAGTGCAGTATAGGTTTTAATCTTAACTTTGTGAGTCTTAAAAATACTCACAATTTAAAAATAGAACTTCTACTAATTTTGAGAAAGACCTTGTTTGAGGCAATGAGCTAGAATAAGACAGTTTCTTTGTCCATTGACCTCATTTTGGAAACACTGATTGGATTCTGTAGTACTACGCTTACTCATTCATTCAGAAAATTACCAGTGAGTTCTAAGATGGATTCTTTGACTTCCTGAACTCATTTCTGTTTATAATGTCTTATTTTATGAGGAGTAACTCAGACCTCTTTCCTGCTTATGCTATTTTGTAACTCTGGACTTAGGCTTGGTAAGAGAGTGGTTGATTATTGATGAAATAGTCTTGTTTTTCAAAACCAAGGAACACATGAACAACTGTTTGGAATTGAAGAATTCTTCATTTTTGAATAGTATAAAATAGCCTTCTCAAAATATCAGGAAAAGCATCTCAATTTGAATTTATGGAGAAACTCAAAATCACAAAGAAGAAGAGGGTGTGTAGAGTAGCCAGATCTGGAAATTAAAATGAATGAGAAAACATTCTTCTTTGCAAAATTACTCAAGGTATTTTTATACTCATATGTAGCAACTGTGTACTTCAAGTTTTAGCTAGCTAATTTTACTTTCCATGAAGACATTTTTATGATTTGTGTGTTATATAGACTTATAGTTTCTCTATTGTGGTTTGTTTGAACTTAGGGGATGAAAATCTCCCCAGTGGGGTTCCCTTATTATCTTTGGCTTTTGAGAAGCATATACGTGCTAGCCTGGGCATGGAGAAGCAAAAGCTCAAACAGAAAGCAAGAATAATGAGTGTAGCCCAAGAGAGTGAGCCCTAGATTTGTTAAATTTTGAAAAGGAAGTTTCTGAACACCTTCCACATGGTGCTGGAATGTGTCCACAGGTTCAGCCATGACCCGGTCAGATTCTGTGTGGATCCTGTTAATGAAGTGATGACTTTTAAAAATGGAGCAAAATTCAAACCCTGCCTCAATTTTACTCAAATTCAATATAGATTACACACATCTCCCAAGTATTGCGTTGCACAAGAGAATAGACCAGATTCTGTTTTAACCATTTCTCTTGAAATTTCATATATTTTAGTTTTTCCTGTTATTTTAATATTGAATAGAAAGCCATCATTAAATGCATACAAAATTTGGAACGGGTTGTGCAAATTACAATGCATATATTTGTACAATGTGTTTTTGTTTTGTTTTTCTCTTAGTTACAATTTATGATTGCCAATTACCTGTGATCTGATCATTTAGCCAGCAGAATGAGATTCATTCAGAGTCTTCCCTTTCCTGATTCTATAACATCTTGTACAGGCTCGACCAGCACAGACTGGTTACAAAACACTGTTGGAACCAGTCTGTGAAGCTTAGCTCCAACAGAACAAGACATCTCTCTGCGAAATCTGACACTGAGATGTACTATATTCTGTTTCTCAAAATTACAACCAGCAAACTGAAATTATCCATTAGTTCAACATTCATCTTTCAGTACATCTCTCTGTTCCTCTCACCAAAGGGCTTTGCTACATTTGTAGCCAAAGAAGAGGAAAATTAATATATGTATATTTTATAATATATTTTTCTCAAACTTTAGAGTCCATTTTTAGAAGAACACAATCTCTTGCCGTTTTCAAGCCTCTTTGTGAATCGTGGAAATTATCGTCCTGCGCTCGTGTCTACATGAGTTCTGCCTTTACCCTCTTCAGTCTCGGCTGCCACAGCCAGACAGAAGCTATGAGAACACTTCCATTTTGGTCTGAAGTCCACACATTCACAATAAGCGTTAACTCTTCTAGTTCTCTCAAACACATACAGACAGACAGACAGACAGATGAAATAATACATATATTAAAATTGTGGTAAGTATATGTGCTGGTGAGTAACAACTACTTCATATTCCATTAATTCATATTCAGAAATGGTTTTCTCAGAAACAGAAATCTATAGCTGGAAAAGAAAAAAGAAAGACAAGCTTATACCCAAAGACTGCAGGCTTACTTCTCCATGCTTTATGGTGAATAGAAAAAGAGATGAGTTAGCTTGAGGTTTCTGTTTCCTTAGCTCTTCTCTTCCTGCACAAATAGGAATCATTAGGGAAAAGGAGTCTTAACCATTTTTTCTTAGTTTGTTTTGTATTGTTCATGGTACCAGGGATCAAACTCAGAGCCTTGTGCGTCCAAGTTCGGTGCGGTACTACTTGAGCTAAATCCCCAGCCCCCTTGCTGTCCTTGTTTTTTGAGACAGGGTCTTGCTGTGTTACTCAGGATGGCCTCAAACTCGGGATTTCCCTGCCGCGGGGCCTGTAGCAACTGGAATTACAACCACTATGGCTGGCTGCAAATTAATTTGTTTATTATTATTATTATTTGATACCAGGGATCAAAATGGGATCTTGCAGTTGCAAGCTAGACACCATATCCACTGATCTAAACTTCTGCCCCCCAAATTTGTTTCAAATATATGTTCTGAATTTGAATAAGGAAAATTATAATTCCAAGGAACATTGTACTAGTTTGAAGAGAACCTTTAAGGCAGGATTTATAAGTTTCTTTATATTTAAATTAAATTATAAATTAAATTAAATTATAATTCTAAGGAACATTGTACTAGTTTGAAGAGAACTTTAAGGCAGGATGTATAAGTTTCTTTATATTTAAATGAGGTATAGTATAAATTATAATAATTCTAAAGTTTTGCCCTTTTTTGTGGCATAAGACCAGTGGGCAGTCATTAGAATCTTGAAATCTAGATCTATGTCAAATTAAACAACAATTTCTTGAATTTAGGCAGATCCTAACAAATAAATGCTATGTAATAAAGACATTCTCATTAGTAACAAACTTCCATCTTGGAACGAAAGAAGGGCTTTTTAAGAAGCAATTGAAATGTAAAGGAAATGTAAAGTGGAGTAACGCATTTGCATGTGTGTGTGCCTGAGTGTGTGTGTACGTGTGTGTGTGTGTTCTGAGGGAGGGAATACTTAAATATCTGGCACAACAGGAACTGTTCACAGGAATCACCTCTTCAGTTGAATCTAGAAAGATGAGTAGAGATCAGGAAGACTGTGGAGTAGCATAGGAAGCTGCGGGAACAATCACAGCTTGAGCCAAATACAATGACACAAGACAGGAAGCCCACAGGCGACCAGAAAGTAAGTATCCTTCTACACATCTGATGTGTTGCAAGCTTTGCTGAAGGATTTTACTTTGTCCGACAGTCAGCGGTGACCTATTAAATGGCTTTATGCAGAATAATAATAAAGAAATGTTTGCACTTAAGGGGAATTGTTCCTTAAGGAGCATGGAAGACTGAAAAATAATGAAGAAAGGGAGGGAAAGGGGAAGAAATCCTACAGGAAAATTATTAATGTTTAAATGAGAAAGAAGATGACAGAGATATAAGCTGGAATTAAACTCAAATGTTGAGGAGACTAACCACCCAGCCTAATGGCTAATTACATCATTACTGAAAATTAGAATAGATTGACTCTGGTATGTTAATCATTATTTACTGACTCATCTCCAGTAACCCAAGTAAAGGATGAAGAGATGAAGTGAAGATGTATTAGAAAACAGGGGCTTAGTGTCTTTTTCACTTTCAAAGGTAAGACGAAAGGGAACACTTTCCAGGGCAATACATCTCTGCTGCTGTCTTCATATTGGCTATTTTTAAGAAAAATTTGAGCTTTTTGTTTATTCACTGCACGGGTCAAGTAGTTATGCTTAACGACCTCAAAAAGGTTTCAATTGTTTTTCCAAACTACGCTGAGGCTTATTCATTGGCCAACACCTCCATTCAGGTTGTGAAGATCTGAGCAATTTGTCCGTGTCAGCACCGTTAGTTCTGATAAAGGTACAACTCGGAAGGTCTGTGCTTTCAGAGCAGGACCTCATCGTGCGATCCCTGGGCGATCATCTTGTTAGAGATGCTAATATGAAGGTCTCTCCCAGATCTGATGAACCAGAAACTCCACGTTGGACTTAGTCATTTGCTGGAACACGGTCCTCCTGGGGGTTCTGTGCTTCTTAAAGGTTGAGAATCATCCCAAGGTTAGAACTTAAGCACCGTGAGTATTAAAAAGAACAGGTGGTGAAAAGTATTCTAATTTCAGCTTAATTTTATTTAATTAATAGACATTTTTTGTTGATTACATTTAAATTAAAATGCATTTTCTTTAGATACTGAAGCCCATCAATTGTGTTATCCTGTACTAGAATGAGAAAATATGAAAGTTCCAAAGTACATTCATAAACCCACATTTTATTTGTGTTCTACTTTATTTTCCTCTATCTCAATGTATCTTTTATTTGTTCTTTTCATTTAAATTAGTTATTAATGTTTAAGAAACTTTATTTTTGGTGCAACTATACCTTTGTGAGTATAGAGAACATTAAAGCAGTCTACATATTTTAAAGAAATTGCTATAAGTTGAAGATAACATTAATTTTAAATGTTTTCTTTTGTGACATAATTTCATAGCACAGAAAAGCCAATTGAGTAAATTAAGAGTAGTGATGACTGATTTTATGAAAGAAGACACATCGTAGAATTTACTATTCTGTAATAAAGAAGGATAAATGTAAGTAATTTTTTTTGGAAAGGGATGCCCCCAAGACCAAAATGTTAAATGGAATAAATGAGAAACTAAAGCTTAAGTATTGCCTAGTTTCTCTAATGTGAGCAACCCAACGTTTAAACAAATTAAAAAGTAAAATAAAAGTTAAATAGTAAGGAAAAAGAAAAATATCTTTTCCAAAAGAAAAGGGTATCAAGAGATGGAGGGAGAGGGGAGGGGGAAGAGGAAGGGAATTAAAAAATTAAATGTGCTAAATACATATACCAAGCTCCCACAGTGAATGTAGTTGTTCTGCACTGAAAATACATACTAATAAAATAAAAATTTAAAAAATAACTCATATGTTGGATAATAATTCTCATTTGCTGAATATATTAATGTAATAAATGGACAGGTTGACTAAAACTATAGAAGTAGTAGAATTCTGTGCTGACACCGTAAAGCCAGAGAATTGCCAGAAATTTGGTAAGTATTTTCTGGACTGCCTGACAAACCTGGATTCTAGAAGATGCCTCATAGATTAAGAAGTGTGGCAGGCTGTAGGTTGCTGCAATTTCTTTAAATGCCAACTTGTTGGGGAGAATTAGGAAGCAGTGGAAAAGGAAGTTTTGACACATAACCCTTGATAACCTTTGACAGTTTCCACTGCTGAAATGATCCAGTCAAGTTGATTTCATGCTGCTTGCTGCCTGAGGTTAGCGAATGTAAAATTGGGAAGAGATGCATACAATTTGTTTCAGCTGTCCAACAGCCCCCAACTGCCTAAAACACTTGAAAAGTGCCCTTGTGTGATCTTATCAATAAACAATCATCAGTTCTGACCAGTACATTCTCTGTGAAATACTCTCAAGGAATCTTGGTAGTGGCATGCCCATGTGATTTCAAATGGAACCGTGTCTCTGATTTAATATTTTTAAAAGGAAGGGTTTTAGAGGACATTAAGTCAAATAGGTCAGGCACAGACACACATTTAAATACTCATAGAAACTAGAGAAGTTGGTATCATAGAAGAGACTAGAATAGTGATCTTTAGAGTAAGGAAGAGTATGAGGTCAGTTGCCACTAGGAAAAGTCTCAACGATTTGGACAATATTTCCTGGATGTTGTAGGTTGTAGAGACAGAAGGAAAAAAGGAGAGATAAAAGGAAGCTAAATAAAAGGTATGAAAATAGAGTTAAGCAAGAAGAATAAGCTCTAAAATCTACGGCACAGTGTGTTCAAGAGTTTAAAAGTTGTTTATGTATTTTATAACAGACTAAAGTTTTGAAAACACTAGATGCAAGGAACTGATGAATATTTAAGAATATGAAAATGTTGGTTGCCCTGTGATTGTTACACATTGTATATATGTATCAAATTATTACATGGTATCTCATAAATATGTATAATTATTCTGTACTCATTAAAATATGATAACTAATAAAAATATTTTTTAAAAAATGGTTTATAGTTAGTTGGCTGTTAGGTGAGTGTAATATGTTGAAAATACTATATAACTATCTTTTTTTAACCTGTTCCATAGGATACAACATGTTCTGTCTTCAAGTGTGTATACCTGACATTTGCTCTAGAGTGAAAAATCAGAAAAATCTCTAGACTATAGATGCGTTTCATCAGTGAAAAATGCTAATTTACATATTATATAAGAACATTTTGAAATATTAGTATTTATATATGTAGGTGCAGTTTTTTCAGGTCTAACAAGAAAATGTCCCTTCAACTGAATTGTCTTTAATGAACAGTTTTAAGATGTGTGAATTGAATTTGTTGAGTCATTGTTAAGGAGAATTAATATCAGTTGTTCAACATTCTTAGCTATTTTGCAGGAATAAAAGGGAGAAGAAATGTTTGTTGAGGTACTGAGTAAGACTAATTCTTGGTAGAAAATTGCAAATACTGTTATTATGTGATCACAATATAAGAAACCTTTAGAAAATACCGCAAGAAGAAACACAGCCCTTTAAAGCATACAAGAAAATCAAAGCAATTTCTACTTTCTTAGAAAATGTCCACAAAGCTTGCTTATCCATAGTATTTATTCATCTGTATAACATTAATTCAAATAACCTACTCATTATTTCACAGTGTTCTATAAGGACTCTTATTTTCTTGGAAACCCAGAAAGAAATAATAGATGCTGTTGGAAAGATTATACCAATGATAATATTTTTCTTCTTAAGTAGAATTCCGGGGGGGGAAAAAAACCCACCATAACTGACTAAAGGGAATAGACATGATTCATATTTGTCAAAAGAAAAATTCCAGCTTGTATTCTGTAGACTGTAAGATGGGGGAGCTGTTGTATTGCAGAAAATACTGGTCAGTTCTGTTATTCTAAACATTTCTCTTTGATTAAACCATTTGAGGTGAAAATGATGTTCCCAGCCTTTATAAATGACATTGCGACAGGGGTTATATTCTAACGAAATTATGTCTTTAAAATTGCTTCCATTTCCATAGTGTAAAGGCGTGGTTGGCTAGTAAGATTTTGGAAATGGGTGCAAATTATTTCCATAACACCAAAACACACTGACTAGTGTTTTATTTTTTGAACTTAACGTTATGCACCATGCAAGAGAGTCTGTGTATCTGGCAGCATGAAAAATATGTTTCTTTCTAAAATAAACACTCTGCTTTTGTTTGGTTATGCTTCCACCCTGATGGAAATGACAGTTCTTTTAATCCTGTTTAATGGTGGGTGAGAGGAAGACTGAATTACAAACTTAACCTTGAGTAAATCCAAGCCAGGAAATCAGAGTAGAACATCTTAAAATTTTTTATTTAACAACGTAAATGTTGAGAGGAGCAAAATGATTCAGGTCACACAAATTATAACCTAAAATCATTCAAAAACCCAGTCTTGAGCCACCAATCATACGTCCTATTGCTTCAATGGAAATTTTAGTTATCAAAGAAACAACTTTCGGGCCGGAGGGTTAGCTCAGTGGTTCCGGCGCCTGCCTCGCAAGCGCAAGGTCCTGGGTTCGATCCCCGGTAACCACATACAATGCTGGGCGTGGAGACTCACGCCCACCAGCAATCAATACCGCATACCACAGTGCCGGGCGTGGTGGCTCACGCCTGTAATCCCAGCACTCGGGAGGCAGAGACAGGAGGATT
>PVIC010012920.1:0-38905 GCA_004025085.1 Thryonomys swinderianus
TACATTCCAATTCTTTTGCATTACGCTTATGGTCACATGGAGAAAACCCACCTTGCTATATCTTCTTCTGAGAGATTTGCATGAACTTGATGGGGTTGTTCCCATGAAACTAAGCAATAACCAAGAGGATTACTAATTCATTCAAATGCTCAGCAGTGTATACTCAGGATCACTAAGGATATTTTATTTGAGGACTACCTGTAGTAGTTTTCAAACACCTGGCTATCATCCAACCATCTTTCATTGTCCTATTGGTAAATAAGATCAAGTTTACTCAACTCCAAGCATCACAAAACTATGAAACATAATAGCTACTCACAGTAGCTAATAAACACTAGCTATTTCTTTCATAAGTTTAGAACAGAAAATCGAGTCAACTTTAACTCAGAAATGTCACTGTGTATTAGGCAATTCCTCACAAAGTCAATTTCTAAAAGAACCAAACTAATAAGGGTCTTACCTCAGCATGAGGAGCAGGGGGCAGAACTGAAGTTTCGTTTTCAGTAACATTTCCAGTTGGCCCATTGTTTGGTGAGCTGGGACCAGATCCTGGAGAACCACTGCTGACTGAGGATTCTGCAAAATATTGCGAAATACAAACGTATGTACGGAAAACACACAGTATTAGGAGCTGTGTTATTTTACGTCTATCTGAATGGCATGCACTATTTCACTGAACAGGAAGAGTGAGGGAAATTTATGGAATGCTTCAAAACTTTCATATTTCCTTTTTCTCTTCGTGCTTACTGAAAAAATGCAAGACAGACTTCTATAGTTTCTAGAGAAGTAAAAATATCCAGTGACAGAGACCAACAGAAGCTAGGAATGGGGGCGGGAGAGTAAAGGGCCTGCTTTTACTCATTCCTACAGTACACAAAAACCCCAGTGTACAATGATAGGTCATGAAGTGCACAATTCAGAAAGAGCAGGTCATCAACACAGGAGACCAAAAGCAATTTCTTTTGTGTTTAAGATAAACTGCTTGAACACTGAACTAGAAAGGACTCTCTTTTGATATACTAAGCTACACTTTTGGCACCAGGGACTGAACTTCGGACCTTGTGCGTGCAAGGCACCAGAACCACTGAGCTAAATCCCTGGCTCTAAACTACACTTTCTGACATCTGAGTCCAGGTTGTGGAAGAAAATAAAATAGAAAGTAAAATCTCAACACTGCACTGACCATCTTGTACAAAATTATTTAACCTCATTTTTTTTTTTTTTTTTTTTGAGACAGGGTCTCGCTTTGTAGTTCAGACTGGCCCTCAGCTCACTATGTAGCCCAGGCAAGCCTGGAACTCAGCTATCCTCCTATCTCTGCGTTCCGAGTGCTGGGATTACAGGCGTGAGCCACCACACCCGGTTTAACCTCATTTTTATCCAACTTATTTACCAAAAGGTGAAAAGTTGTCTATTTAATACATAAAACTTTAAACACCAATATAACAAGAAGTTCCTATGAGCAGAGTTGGATAACAACAATATAAAATATTTATCTAACCTCTCTTCTCTTCAACTATAAAATTTATATGTGCTCCAACTTATGAAAAAATAATGCATCTCTTAAAACATTAAATTAAAAATAGAAATTTCTGGGCTGGGGATGTAGCTCAGTGGTGTTGTGTCTGCCTGGCAAGCATGAGGCCCTGAGTTCAATTCCTGGTACAAGAAAAACTCCAGAAATTTCCAATTCTAGAAATATAACTTGCAAAATCACCTTACCAAGTCTTGGGAAACTCTACGGAGCTGTATTTAATCATCTATCTTCTTTTACAGTGCACTCATTTCCAAATTTTTCTATTTAACGCATCCTACCTCTTGCTAAGCCTTGTGTCCTTCCCTCCTGTTAACCCTGGGTGAACGAACGATCTTGTCTTGTAGTTTGCTGAGACTGAGTACTTTAATCTGACTTCCATCACAGCACCTTTCCTATTCCAGATCACTTTATCTACACTCTCTGTTCCCATTGCTCCTTCTCTCCTGTATCGAACTCCAGAACACTTACTTTGACCCCAACTCTTCTACTGTTGCAGGACTCATCGAATACGGGATATCTCCTTACCCATCTCTGCCCCACGTGGCAGCATGCAACTAATTCTTGACGAACAACGTCTCTCCCAGGGCCTGCTCATTCATTCAAGCCCTGGCAACGTGGCTTCCTCATCATCACCAACTGTAACTATTCTCACAAGCACTACGATTGGACGACTTCTACAAAAGTCCTTGCCATGCTAACTCCTCCTGCAGTAATACTGTTTCTGTATCCGTCACTCTCTGACTTCTCTTTCCAATCACTAAACACATTCACAAAGTGGTGGTCTCACCCTTTTTCACTATCCTTTGTCAAAAATCACTCAATCTGGTAACATCCTGTATCATCTTTAGGCATTATAAGATCATGAAATATGTATTTCTTGCCGTTAGTGTTCATAAATTTCAGGTTAAATTCTTCTGCTATACTAGACAGAATATGTGTGTTAAACTCAAGGAATTCTAATATTCAACGTGTTTCCTGCTTGCCTCTGTGTTTTATAACCATCTTTAAAGTCACCTTTGCTCCCTTCTTTTCTAATCAGTTGCTTGGTCCTTTCAATTTGTCCTTTATGCTATCTCCACGTATGTCTGACTATAACCCTCTTGTAAACTTGGAGATTTGCTCATGAACTTTTGTAACTTTTAATATTCCTGAGTCACTACAATGGTCTCATGAAATTTTCTTCCAAACTCTTGTCTGAAAAATGCTCCTGATGAGACAGCTTTTCAGCGTGTCCCTCTGCTCCACAATGGAGCCAACTGTTACTACCTACAATTGGCCTTTAAACGTTCTCTGAAACTCCAGTCACATACTCTTTGGTACAAATGGTTTTCTAAACTCCTTTTCTTCCATTTACTCCACCGCAGACCCAACTCTGCTTATAAACTCAAAGTCTGGCTTGTATTATCATCTGTTCCCCCAAAGAAAAGGAACTCCCAATTTTGAGATTATATAGTGCTTTCTTGCCTTCCCTTTAAACATATAGCTCAACTCTTATCATAAGTATTTCTGTACACAGAAATGTAGCATCACTGAAACAATGTGAGAGTAATAAGAGAATTCTGATACTGCTATGTACTTATTGTAGCATTTTAGCAAATATTCGTATTACAAAATGCTTAAACACACCTTGCTTATTTCTCTTCTGACTGTATGTATTACTTATATTTTGATTAATCTGTTCTTGTTCCTATTTGTCTTTTATCTCATTTAGTTTTTGCCTTTAAAAAATTCTTATAGGAAATTATTTTCTCTGACTTGCCTTTCCAGTATGATTAAATATGACTTCTCATTAATGTCACATTTCCATATCTTAAAAATATTTTCTCAAACATTCTTTACCAATTTTAAATTTTATGACATGTTATTTTATGTTTATTTTACTGTAATGAGATGTCACTGCATCACACTGGACAGGATCTGGAGGAGGTAGCAACAGCTTTTCTGGGAGCACTAAAAAAAAAGTCTCCCAAAAGTGAGTGGTATTAGAGCTGGAAGATGAGTAGTTTAGGAAACGGGTGTGATGCAGCAGGGGCGGAAAGCACTGCGGGTCTGCGGTTAGATGATGCTTAGAATGTTAAAAGATTGATGTTTTGTGGAGGCATAAAACACCTGAATTTTGAAAAGCAGGAAAATGTTAAGTGGCTTCCACATATCAACTATCAGGTTACAGCACATGCGCAAATGCACGAAACGGGGACGAGAGAAAGATGAGGAGGCAAAACGATGCTGTAAGAGCGATTTAACTACTGGGGTAACCAAGATGGTCTCCAACTGCTTTCTGATAACGTTCAGTATTAAGAAACAAACAGAGCTAACCCCAATGAGATAGAATTTAGCAGAGAAATGGGAGGAGTACAGATGAAAACAGAGCGGTATGGAAGTGCAGAGGCGCCATGGCACGGAGGGGAGACTGCACACCGGTCAGACTCCACCAAAGCGCCCAGGACCGGTGCTCAGGCCAGCAGAGGCCGGCAGCGCACAGCCTCTCTTCAAATACTTATGATTGCTTGAGGTGAAAAAATGAGTCATTATGACACAAAACTAAGAAATGTCCATTTAATAAAATTTTGGTCATTTTAAGAATATGGTACATGGTGTATTAACTACTGTTATTTTCTAATTTATTTTTCATGAAATTTTGCTTTGGTTTTCATTGAAGAGTGGTTTTATATATATATACATATCTATAATTTCTACATGTATTATAATATGTCATATTAAGACATAAAACATAGTATTTAAATTTTTAAAAACACAAGTAAAACTGACAGATCATAACATTTTTCTTTTTGGGGGGGGAAACAGGGTCTTGCTTTGTTCAGGCTGGCCCTGAGCTCACTATGTAGCCCAGACAAACCTCGAACTCAGCAATCCTCCTGCCTCTGCCTCCCGAGTGCTGGGATTACAGGCGTGAGCCACCACGCCCTGCACTGTGGTATGTGGTACTGATTGCTGGTGGGCGTGAGCCACCACGCCCAGCACTGTATATGGTTACCAGAATCAAACTCAGGGCCTTGCGCTTGCGAGGCAGGCGCCAGAACCACTGAGCTAAAAATCTCCGGCTCCAGATCATAACATTTTGAAGTGAGAGCTAATCATTCAGATAGGTACTTAACTAAATTCCATTGCAATTTATAATGAGGTTAAAATGATAGTGGAGAAAAAGTTATGACAAAGAAAGCAGGTTAGGGAGAAAGAGGAAAGAATATTGGCACAAATAAACATGGCCTTTGATACTGCCTTAAAAAAAGCAGAAAAAAACCAGCAATGCATGTCTTTATTTTTTCTTCAAGTTTTTCCATTAGCAGGAGCCTACTCTCTCCAATTAAAAAAATACCCACCTCCACTTACATCACACAACTAGCATGTATTCATTTACATTCATCAAAATAGATTTATGTTTCACTGCCCAATTCTATTAAGGACTTCCTTTAGGCAAACTTACCATGTTTACTTACTTAATATACAATAATATTTCCTGAAAAAGTCTCTATTGTCAAACAGAATTTAACTGGTATAAATTACTAATACTGAAAATAGAAAATAAGAGCAAGCTGAGGTAAAAATAATTTTACTTGTTCATTTCTTAAACATTCCTTACCAATTAAGGAAGAAAAATCCCATTATGATTTGATCAGTATCATTTTTCACACAAGCACACCAATCTATTGGACTTGTGCAGGAGACTAAACACCTTTTTAAAAGCGGTCACATCTTCAGCTGCATTAGCACTCTGTACTTAAACAGACATTCTCACTTCCACTTCTACATTATTCCCCTAGGAAGTCCCTCTGAAGTAGACACTGTCATGGCCAAAAGAAATACAGAGAAAGAGCATTTCAAAAATACACTGAGGATAAGACCTGATCTTACAGAGCTGGTACCAACCGCCTCCGCGTCACCATTTTCTTTGAGGATGGCACATACCCTCGGTGGGGCACTTCTTGGCTGATGCAACCAAAGTAAATTACCAGGAACAGTGCACGGCTACAACTGGGCACTCAGAAAACAGTTGCCAGCTCTATTTTGTCAGGACGTCTCAGTTCCCCTATCCTGAGACACGCTCTCACTTCAGACCAGGTGCGACTGGGACCAGAAGGGTGTGTAAGACATCAGGTTGAATTTCCTCAACTGTTCTCCTCAATCCCACGCAGGCAGCTAAAATAATAGGAACTCTTCCATTGGAGACTAGTGAAACTGACAGTTTCTTCTCCTTCATAAAAAGTAATATATCCCCCTCCTGCCATGAGTCCCAGGTCACTAGTAAACACATAAAGTCATTTATGAGTTCTGTAAATTTGTTGAAAAGTCAGAGTTTTGCTGCCCCACATAGTTTAATTTTCCCAGGTGTGTTCTGTGCATTCGTGTCTAAGCGTGGGGGCAGTGCTCTCCCTGGACCTCCCTCTGCTCATTTCTGATCAGATTTCATTACAAGTTATAGTCTCCTGGTTGGCATTCTCAAAATGGACTGCCTGGTTCTGAAAAAGAATAAGGTGAGCCTCAGTGTTCCCTACTTAGGCCTTAACTGACACGCTGGGTCTTTTCCTTCATTCATTTCCTGTTTAATACAGTTGGTGAATGAATAGCAAGGTTTACTGAACTATTTGTAGGTTGTCCATAAAATTTTCTATCAAGAAATTACTTATCCTCACAATAACTTTGAATATGCAGCAGGTATAATTAGCCTAGGCTACAATTTTGTCCCTACCAGCAGCATTTGTCAGCATAAGACTGCCCAGTCCTCAATTACCTGCCACCTCAAACATTCGCTTCTTGAATGAAGTGACAGCATTTCCATCCTTCCGCCTGAGTAAGGGGCTGCTTCTCCTCTCTGCCACTTTCTGTTTTAACCTGGACCGCACCTTCAAGTTGGGCTCAGAGGCTGGGGATTGAGACAAAGAAAATAGATAAAAATTAAAAAATAGAGAGCCAATTGCTCCTGCGTTTAAAAAAAAAGTCTAACCTTTTCTTGGTCCCTTTCCATTCTCCAATTAAAATCCCAAGCATGTAAATAAGGCATTGATGCTAAATTAATTAAACAGACAAATATAGTAATCATTTCGATGAAATGTGAAAAGTTCTTTTACAATCTAAATGTGAAAATAAAAAAGGAGCAAAAATACATTTTCTAATTTCTTTTTTTTAGCAAAACTGGGATCATTAATGGGACATTTAATCACTAATAATGTTTGGATAAGAGTAAGATTGATTATACTTTGTCAGCCCTCTTAATTCTCTTGAGAATGAAACTCAATAACCTCTAAAACAGTAACTTCATGTGATTTTTGAGACTCTGACCTGACATCTGGTTATAAGAAGACACCTCTGTAGCATAGAATTTATATCTAATTTTGACTTCTGGAATGATTCTTTGTCAGTAGTTTCAGACTTATAACCTTAGGGAAACAGAGCTTAACAATGCTGAGATGTTCAGAATCCCTAAGAATGGATCTTCTCAAGAGTCACTGAAAACGCAGTACAACATCAGCTTGAAAGGAAAGCTGTCCAACTCTCAGGGTTGACAGTTTGGAAGAAAGCTGTATGTTTCAAAACATAAATGTATATCATTTGTACACAGTTACTATTTTTGGCTAAAGTACTCTAAATAATGAAGCTCTATAGTTAATCATTTATTAAACTTTATTCTTTAGAAGCCTGGAAACTTTGGATTGGGGCTCTGTGTTGAAGTTGACAATAAAGATGCTGCTAATAAAGAAAGGATATTGTTGATGACGATGAATAGTTTATCATGTTTTCTATGCATACGTAGTTTTTGCTCCCATTCACTTGTTTAACCATCAAGAGACTCCATAGGGCATAAATACCATAAGGTGATAATACTAATGAGGAAACTAAACTACAGAGTGTAAGTAACTTGGCCAAGGTTACAGAGATCAAAGGGACCGTACCCAGTAAATTTGGTCTGTTCTTATAAATACAGTAGATGCTTAGATACTGCTCTCTTGCCTTGTGGATGCATACCAGAAAAGCTGCAAGATCTAGTTAGTAGTTCTAAAGGACAGCTAATCACCTATACTGATAATGTGTTATAGCATAACTAGACATTTTTGTTCAGTGAACAAATTTTCTTTGAAGAAACTTGTATTTTTTTGTCTGACTACAAAGGATATAAAAAATGAGCATACAATGAATCTTTCCTCACTTTCAGACACACACAGTATTTTTTTTTCTGTTTTTGTTTCTCTTTTCCTTTTTATCCAGTTTTTTTTTTTTCTTTCTCTGCAGTTGGACTAAAGGAGGGTAGGGGGAAAATGAAAAAATGAAAATTAAGATGTGTCATATACTGGCATAAATTCTCAATGTTGACTATGATTAACATAATGTATATATAAATTATACCAATAAAATTGCCAACAATCAAAAAATAAATAAAGTTCGACTAAGAACTCTTACACTATAGGTTTTCTGCAATTGGCTATATGAAATACAAGTGAAAAAAAAATGAGGTCAGATACAAAAAGTAAAACAAGTTACTTTATTACGTTGTAAGCCAAACTTTATACTAGAAGATATTGAAAAAGTAAAAATCGGGGCCCTGAAGATAATATAAAAGTAGAAAATCAAGAGGTTGAGAAGATACCATGACAGAGAATAGGAATCTCAGAGTGACGGAGAACTGAAATGTGTCACCTGCTGGGATCCCACCATGAGCTAATGGGGGAGCCATTTGGTGAGCAACCAAGGCTATGCCAGGTCTTCCAGGTGGGGTAGTGCCCATCTCGGACCCCTGATTACTAACAACCTGCTTGCCTAGGATTAAAGTGAGAAATGGGACTCTATTACCTTAGTTGGATTTGTTTACCAGTACATGTTTTTTATTGTAAAATTCCTTTTTCAAATATCAGTTTTACCCCTGAAAAACTATAGATACTAAATATATTCTTGTAAAATCTGTAAAAGAAAAAATGAGAAGTTGGAAGATCCTAAGTTCTAAATAAATGTATTAGTATCCTTTGCAATGTTGCCTATAATGCTCTGGCCAAAACTACACAATCTCAAACTTAGGTCTACACATGATTATGATGAAGCCTAATAGATGCTACATACTGGCTGTCCTGAGGAAGTAAGCTGATTAACCACTTCAAAAGGCACTGGGTTGGGTAGAGCGGGCAGTGCACATCCTGTGAGAGGATGTGAGGTAGAGTAGGCCTGGCCTCCCTTCCCAGCTTTAGAATTTTCAGTGAGACTCAAGTGCTTTGTGTGCCGGATGCTTCATCTGTGAAAGTGAATTGAACACCCTCCCGACTTCAGAGCCATGAGCACCCAGTCACATACCTGAAAAGAACTGCAGAGCTGGGTGAATGTGAAAAGGAAGCAAATGTTTATGAAGCTTATAGTATTAGCAATATTGATGCAAGCTAAATAGCGAGGATTGGCCAAGCCAAGACCGGGCTCCAAATCTCCCAACTCTCAACCCTGTCCTCCCCCTTCTCCTAACACATTGCACCAGCTGGAGCTCAGTGTATGCAATCAAGACAAAAATGTGACGACAGCTCGGAAAAAAAGCATATGCCATTTCAACACTCTGTATGAAACCTAGAATTCCATAAGCCTTTTAAAAAGAAATGATTTTTAAGGCTGGCAGATAGTTTCTACACCTATGTTTGCCTATTTGAGAAAAGATTGCTTATGTGGTTCTCTTATTTTACTGGCCAGTGTAAGGAAAAGAAGCACAGGAACAGGAACGAGAACTAGATCCTTGTCTTGTATCTTCCACCCACTAAGATCAAGAACCTTAAATGACTCAGTCTTACTGGTCATCAGTTCATTCCAACAGACCAGATATATTTAAATCCCTGCTCCACACACTTGCCATTTGGCTTTGGATGACTCACTTGCTATTTTGTGTTAAAATGGGGAACAGTTTTGTCTGGATTGTCTCCATCTGCCTAACCGTTTCTATTTCCCTTCCTTCTTTGAGCCCATGGCAGCTGAATCCTTGAGCAGCTTCATTCTGCGTCTTCTTAGGAGTGATTGGATTTCATCTGGACTCAACGTACTGGAAGAACAGCCTGGTGATGAAAGGATAATGAGGAGGGAAGGGCCAGGATATCCCGCCTCTTCCTGTTAAGGCACCCACCATTGGCTGAGGCTCTGCGTCTGCAGGAGCTCGTTTCTGCCTCGAGGCGCCTGTTCCATGACTCCATTAAACCTAGTCCATTTCTGTAGACTCTAGTGAATATCTATGACCTGAGCTGCACAGTCCTGTTGCCAGCCCCAGTGCTTATTAGTGCAGCCCTACACTACTTGCACTTACCGCGGAATCAAATGAAATACTGTCCAGTATCGGAAAGCCATTGGTTCTCGACTGGAGAACAGCCTGCCCATGGAGGACTTTTGGGACTGCTTGGAGACATTTTTGGTTGTCAGTGGCTACCAGGATCTAGTGTGTAGAGGTCAGGGTGGAAAGCCCAAGTTTATGACAAAGAATTATTTAGACCCAAATGACAACAGTGTCACATATAAAAAACTCTGCCATGAGCAATTAGAACCGGCCATTGTTAAGAACTGCACTGGTCTAAGGGGATTAAAGGAGATCATTACATTTGTCAGAGATTCTCAGGAAAGATGGAGTAGGGTAGAGGAAATGAGGAAAGATGATCAGAAAGTGGAGAGTTCTATGTGGCTTAGAGTGCTAAATATTCAAGATTTACAAAAATTTTACTCCTGAAAACTGATTTAGAAATGTTTTAATGTTCTTTGTATTTCTCGTTTAAAGTTTTTGATAGAGAATAATTATGCATTTTATGGGACCAGTGTGATGTTTGGGTACACTGTACATTCTGTGCTGACCAACTCATGATAATTAACGCAATCCTTCATCCAAACCTTTATCATGTCTTTGTGGTGAGAACGTTCAAGATCCTTCCTACTACTAGTCACAATATTGCTTAGTTACAACATTGCTAACTAAAATCAACCTCCAGAAACTGACAGATAGTACTCTTACCTGGCTGTGACTCTGTGTTCATTACGCAAACTCCTTTCATTTTCTCCCTTCTCTAGCCGCTGCCTGCAACTAATCTCTCTGGTTCTATGAACTCAGATATTTGATATTCCACATATGGCTGAAATCATGTTAACCATTCATATATCTAAAGATGGCAAAGTTAACTTCTTCTGGTGGGTGGAGATATGCAGAAAAGCATAATTCTCTATGACAGAAAGGACGGTATTTGTGATATTTTTATGTTCATAAATTGGCAGCATGTTTCTAGAAAAGTAGAATTAATTGATAAATGGGAATGTGCAATGTAGACATATTACTGTACAATATACAACTTCCGCAAGGAAAGGTCTCTATCCAATTGTTCTGCAAAAGCTTTAGGCTGGCTTTCAACATTCATTTTGCATCACCAGAGATATTAGCATCTCCCTGGTGATGGTGCGAGACCAGGTGATAGATAACCATAATCTAGTGCTCACCATGCTCTATAAACTCCCTCCTAACATTACAGGCCCACACACTGAAGCGCAGCACGATATACACCCAAGCAGAATAAATGACCTAGAGTGCTGACTCGGTCTGTAGTTAAGGGTTAATTCCATTTTTAATGTTTTGTCTCCCCAAAGGCTACTTCCATGCCAGTGAGTTACTAATGGGATGGAAATCCTCGGGGTCCAGAAGGAGATCATCAGTGAGGGAGAAGATCTGTCTGTACATGGATGTATTTCATGGTTGGCTGCATTAATTGCCTTTCTATTTTTACCCCATACTCTTCCTCCGTATCTCAATTAATCATACAAACAGACAGCACACTCTTTTGTGTGTGCCTAAATGCACGTGTCTGCTGAAATGAAAATCCTGCGTAAAAAATTATGTGCAAGTCCATAATTATTCCCCTAAAACCTGATTATCATTAAGTGAAAATGATCCATCTTAAAAAAGAGCTAAAAACCCTTTTCTCTTCTCACTTAAAAAAAGCCAAAAAAGAAAGAAGGAAAGAAAGAAAGAAAGAAAAAGAAAGAAAGAAAGAAAGAAAGAAAGAAAGAAAGAAAGAGAGAGAGAGAGAGAGAGAGAGAGAGAGAATTTGAAGAATGCCCATGAACATTTCAAGTCTTCAGTCTCATACTAATCTCCATGATGCTGAATAGCTTCAGGACTTCAGGGAAATGGAAAAACAAAACAAAACAAAATCAGGTAGTAGGCCCAGACTTGGCACTTCACTAGAAGCCTGGTGTGAGATGATCTTCTGTAGATATATGGAGGGCCAGCATGATCAGATTGGAGTCTGATTTCAGTGGAAAGGCTAATGGATTTACTGCGACCCTTGGTGAGCTGTTGGATCTCTGTGAATCATTTCATTATTTAAGGAACAGTTATGATGCTTATCAGATGTACTGGTGAAAGATAAAGTTCTTAGCTCACACAGTGGCTTGCTATAGAACAACCTGTTCAAAAAGATCAATGCTACTATACACATGAACATTTTGTGCAGCCTACAAAAGAGACTTATGTTAAAAATACAACAAACAGGGCTGGAGATTTAGCTCAGTGGTTCTGGCGCCTGTTTAGCAAGTGCAAAGTCCCTGGTTCGATCTCTGGTAAGCACATACAATACCAGGTGTGGTGACTTGTGCCCACTGGCAATCAGTACCACATACCACAAATGCCAGGTTTGGTGGCTCATGCCTGTAATCCCAGCACTTGGGAGGCAGAGGCAGGAGGATTGCTGAGTTGGAGACTTGCCTGGGGAACACAGAGAGCTCAGGGCCAGCCTGAACTACAAAAGCGAGACCCTGTCTCAAAAACAAAAGAAACAAAACAAAACAAAAAACTATGGAGTAGATGCCCACAGTGGCATAAAAATTACAATACCTTTTTCTGTACTTTTGCTCAGTATATTTTAAAACTTTTTGGTTAATAATCGACTTTACATATTTTCCTCACTTTTTAATTTGCCTATTTTTAAATCCCACTGTATTCTTTTTTGTAAGTAAATCAACATGCATTAAAATGACTACCGACCAAGAGCATCTTGTATCTTTTCATTTTTAAACCAAGAATATGAATATCCTTCATACCAATAATTTAAATTTAAAATTCAAAACTATGTATCCTAATATGTAGAAATCTTCATCCTGATTGGAATGGTCATAAACAGAAAAGGGAGTTGCTGCTGAATTAATTACATTATTATTTGTTAGTATTTTAAATACACAATTGCACTGTATTAGTAGAATTATTAACCAACATTAAACATTGTTAGTACATGTTTCTTTACACGGTGAATGGGATATTCAACAATTCCTCCTGCTGAGAATATCTAGCTGTACAGTCCCCGTGAGGGCCGGGCCTCCCCGCCAGCCCCAGAGCCATTTCGGGGGACAGTGTGTTCTTCCCCAGCGCGGGGCACACGTGCTAACCTCTCCGCAGAGCCTCTTCCTCACCCCCATTTCCCGGCCTAGGCTGCCTCTGATCTGCAGGGCTGCCTCCGAAGGTGACATTTCAAACCCTCTGTCCCTGTAACTGAAATGTGATGCGGATCACGTGTCTGCCCTGCATGCAGATCAGGCTCCCTGGCGCAGCCCCTGCTTCCTTCCCCTCGTTCCTCTCAGCCCTGCAGAAATCCAGGTCCTGGGTGAGTGGCATGATTGAACATGCGATTTCAAGACATATGTAGGGATTCCAGAGACCATCGAACCTAACTGATGAAAAGGTTACACAAACTAAATGTTCTCCTATTGGACAAAGATCATTTATTTTCAAAAGTATAAGGCAAAAAGTGTATCACAGCTCACACCTATTCTGGGCTTGGAAAATATGAATCTCTAATGTTCTGAGTCAGATTTGACACATTTTTGTATTGAGAAAAATTTCTAACTGTAATTGTGTAAAAACATGAAATTATTATACAGAAATACTTAAAAATCATTTTAGAGAATTTTAGCTACTAATAAGAAGCCACATTTATGATAGAAAAAAATTTCTAACTGTAATCAGGTAACAACATGAAATTATTATACAGAAATACTTACAAATCATTTTAGAGAATTTTAGCTACTAATAAGCCACATTTATGATAGAGAAAAATTTCTAACTAATCAGGTAACAACATGAAATTATTATACAGAAACTTAAAAATCATTTTTTGAAGAATTTTAGCTTCTAATAAGAAGCTGCACTTAAGGTAGTATGTAATTCCAATATCCTGAAGAATTCTTTGGGAAACAGTACTACAAACATACCTATGTTCTTACTGCAAATGTACAATGTCTGTTACAAAAACATTTTTTTCTCAGAAGCTATCCTGATAAACGTTGCTCAAATTATTCAATTTACAATGAAATTTTTGGGAGCACATTTACTTTAAAATAGATCCAAACATTTCTTCTGATCATGCAAGTCACACAGGTCTGAGATGCTTAAGTAGAGAACCACTTGGCATCCCCAACACCAGTTCTTTCCTGGTGAACATGCAAAAGAATTTGAGACCAGGAAATAAATGACATGTGCGATTGTGTCCGTATAACATGTCGTCTCACTTTCAAATGAGTGTGACGCCCAGGTGAGGACTCCTAGCCCGGAGTGGGATTCTGCTCAGCATGCCCGGATGCCTCATCTGGGAGGACGGGCCAGGCCTGGGCCGCTCCACAGCCCACAGCGGACGCTCGGACCCCTCAGGCTGAGCACAGTCCCCTCTCTGGAGCCCTGACTCCTCTCCCTCACCAGGGTTTCTCCAGTTCCCGGTCTCAGCTGGCTCAGGCAACCTTGTAAAACCGCTTAGTGTGGATGAATGCACAAACCACCACTCCGTCGTGCATTTTTTTTTTTTTTTTTTTTTTTTGCTTTTTGAGACAGGGCCTCACGTTGTAGTTCAGGCTGACCCTGAGCTCACTATGGTGCCCAGGCAAGCCGCTGCGAACTCAGCAATCCTCCTGTCTCTGCCTCCCGAGTGCTGGGATTACAGGCGTGAGCCACCACGTCCGGCATTGTGGTATGCGGTGTTGATTGTTGGTGGGCGTGTCTCCACGCCCAGCATTCTATGTGGTTACCGGGGATCGAACTCAGGTCCTTGCGCTTGCGCTGCAGGCGCTGGAACCACTGAGCTAACCCTCCGGACCTCCGTCGTGCATTTTTAAGACATCAGGACGAGTGGGGAGAAAATAGATTATTTCCTCCAAAATTTTATGCCTTAAGTATAAATTACCATTTGAAATAAATAAGGATACTTTAAACAATGTGATTCTGGACAGAAACAATTTATGATAAGTCACAGAATATTGCATTATATACCTAAAATTGCAACTTTTCTTTAGTTGGTTCTAAATTTTAGGTAAATTCAATTAACAGCTATTGAAGAGACTAAGGTTGCAAGATTCATGAAACATGTCTAGTTATGTCTCACTGTAAAGCACCAATGTAGCACCTATTATGTAGAATAAAACCATTAGCTAGTTATTGAAAGAAATAAATGTATGGGGAAAGGTACTAGGAATGCTGAGGTATCTTCCTGTAAGATGGAGAGCGAGAGCTTCATTCTCCTAGGTACATATAGACCGGCAAGAATGGCTAATACACTCTTGTCAGTGTCAGGCGATAGATATAAGCAGAATATTGTGGTTTCAAGGCGGAGATTTATTTGCCTTGAAGCGAGATGCCCTGCGGCTGAGATACTAACAGATTACACTGGGAGAGAAAGACATCCCTTAGAGAGAATTTAACACATTGAAGAGAAAGTGCTGGCAAATTCAAGGAATGAGGACCAAATATGTTGCTGGGAAAAGAAATATCAAATGAGAAATCAGAGCAAATTATCAGGCAATATTTAGCTAAGTTGTGAAATATTAATAAAAGCTACTTAACCTTTATCTTCAAACTCCCTCTCTGCTGGCTTTCCCCTCCGTCTGCAGACATGCTTAGATCTTTCCCATTTAAATAAAAGAAGCCTTCTGTGTGTACAGATCTCATTAGCTACTTCCTGAGTTTGTACTTTAATTCACAGTCAAGGTCCTTGCAGAAGTGGCCTTACACTTGCCGCTGTCATCTCCTGCTCTTCCGGCCCTGCAGTGGAGCTCCAGGGCCCAGCGCCTCGCTGCAGTGAGTCTACCGCAGACAGTGCTGAGGACAGAACGGTCAGTCGCCATCAACTAGCAACCACATCTGCTCCTGGTGGCGCTCAACAGACAACTGCCGCATTAACAGCTGAGCGCTGGTACAATCCAAGCATGAAAAGAAATGGGTCAAAAGGCTGATTTTCAAACGTTGAGAGCTACCTGAACTTCGACTTCTTTAACGATTTCTTGATGCTGAATGCTAGGAGAAGGTCTTACAGATGTGGAATGCAAAAGGATTTTCATTTTTCTGGCAAGTATCACAAATACCACATTCTGAGTGGAGGAAAGCCATATACCATGCAGCTGAAAGACCTTCATATGCTAATTCTTTTGTTTTAGTTTTTCAAATACAAAATATTTCATTTGTTTTTAACTTTCCCATATAAATGTCACACTATTTTAAATGGAAATATCATGAAATAAAGTTCCTTTAATGGATGTAAACCCCTATTTTAATCCATATATTTATTTTTATAAAAGAAATTTACTGAATGCCTGAGCTGTCTATAGATATAGTCTTCAAGGCTTTCAACAGAAAAGCTTGCTTTATACACACACATATACACAGAGAGATTGAGATGTGTATCTATGCATGTACACATACATGATATATAATATGCATTTGTATATATATTATACATATATTACAAAGACTGGATTTAACAGAGATAAAGTTTCACAGAAGGAAAGATGATTATGAATTACTGAAGAAACTTTTCAGGATGAACAAGGAACACTCAGAAAACTAGTTGTTAATGACATATGTGAATGTGAAAAAGAGAATTCATCAATTTGTTCTAAAGTGGTGGTCAGAGAAAGTAAGATTAGGAAGTGAGTGGACATGATGCTCTTGTATGCTAGCCATATCAAATGGTTTTGAAATAAGAGAGTTGGAAGACTAAATTTACATTTTAGAAAGATGAAGGACTTTATGGACAAGGGAAGGTGGAATTGAACAATGGTCAGTAACTGGGAAAGGGACTGAATGAACAGCAGACATGATAAAGAGAAGGTTTCAGAGATGGTAATCTTGGGAGTTAATGTATATCCAGAGGAACGTGGGCCTTGTGGGACTTCCCGATCTCGGGATGAGGTCACTGTGTGTTCATGGTTCCATAAATCTCTCTAGGGAATCACGTTATTCAGGCTAGTTTAAGTAGTTTTCACGTCACTCTCATCAGGGACATGTGTTTGTAAATGTGCACTTATGCTACTTAGAACTGTTAACTCTCACTTTCAAGTCCTCAGGTGCCATCAGTCATCTCCGACACACCAGGAGCCAGGGCTCAGCCAGGCAGCACCAACAGAGCTTGACGTCCACCCAGCTGTAATCCTACCTCATTTCTTACTTGCCATTCAAGTCAGTTGAGCATTTATCGTTATTTTCTTTTGCAAGTTTGGAGTTTGCAAGGTTTACGGTTTTTGCCTGTATGGAATCAATAGCTTTACTCTATTATTTTTACAATAACTTTTGCTTATAATATACGAGTAGACAATACAATCTACTTCAGACTCACGTGAAGGAGAAATGTTACCTCTAGATTCATTCAGGTCTCTTCAGAACACTTTTCTATAAATACTGTCAGTATAACATGTTCTATGTAATCTATTTTCTTGAAATAACTGAATAAAAACAATGAAACCTCCAAAAATTTTATATAAAGTGGCAAAGAAGTAATTAAGTCAAAGTATTCTGTAGAAGACATCATCCCTCTGAAAATTCTGTGCACTAAGGCCAGGAAGAATAATGCCCAACTCCAAAGACGTCCACTTTCTACTCATTAGAATTTGTGAACAGGCCTGTTCAAAGATATTCAAACTTCTTCCTCATGGATAAGGATATCATGGACACTCAAATCCCTTACATGACATGGCCAAGGGCATGCATACATCTATGTCAGTAGACCCACAGAGATGTATTCTGGACTTCAGACTTCTAGAACTATATGATGATGAATCTGTTTTGCACCAACCAATAGAATTTGTGTAGCTTGATATAGAATCAATAGAGCCAACTATCAAATTCAATGCTGGCACTGTTTGGAAGTCTGAAATCCTCCATCTGACTAGCTCAAATTTTATTGTGCTTCATTTTTATTGAACTTTTTATAGTCAATGAAGTAGAATCTTAAAGATACTAACAATGGTATATGCCTATCACTTAGGAAAAGTATCTAGAAAATAATTTACTTAGAATTAATATTTACCATTTTTGTCACTTAATTTTCTCAATCTCATCAGTATATTTGTGCTGGGCAAACACTCAGGAGGCAGAGTCAGGAGGATCACTAAAAGTTCGAGGCCAGCCTGTGTGACTTAGTGAGTAAAAGGCCAGCCTGGACTACACAAGTGAGAAACTACCTAAAACAAAACAACAACAACAACAAAAAAACACTAAAACGAAATTTGCAAAGAGAGGAAAAAGCTATGATTATCTCTAAAGATTTTCTGTGTAAATTCTATAGAGATTTAAGAACCATTACTATAAATATAAAACACCAAGAATACTTTGCAAATAATTAAATATCATAAGCAATTTCCAAAACTTTAGTAGGAATATTTTCCTTTAAACATATTTCAACTGAGATATTAAGTTATTAAGCCAAATAATTGAATAAAGCCTGTCTTTAAAAATAATTTTTTAGTTCAAGAAGTAAAAAAGGAGGGGAAACTAGCTCAAATTTTAATTAGTTTCAAAATAGTATTAAAATAATTTTTCTTTTATGTACAATCTTTATGTTATGAGATACAATTCCAGTCTCTTACAACTTAATCAGCTAAATATAAAATGTAATCTTCCATCTGGTAAATCAATTTAACAGACATAATTGTGCCCCACCATAACTCAATAAGACACTGAGGAAAACCATTGAAATGCTATTTCCTTTTTGTTAGAAGAGAATTATGTACAATTTCATCATGCTCTGCCTTTCTAAAAGTTAAAGTCAACAGGGAGGTATCACTCTCCTTTACATGAGTTTCCCATGAGAAAATCAAGAGCAAAGTATAAAGCTTGTGCTGCTTTTCATGAAACGCTCCGTAATACTAGCTTGGCTTTAACCAGAACATATTATTTGGCAGCTAAAACCTTTAATTAGAGTTGTGGTTTGAACAGATTTTCACTCGATTTATGTTCTGTAGGCGCTCAAAGAACAACACTGTTTTTCTAACCAGTTTATTCTATTTCAGGTGTTTTAAACATTGTACTTGAACAAGGGGTAGGAAAAATGTTGCTCCAATTCTCATTTTGTTGGCTTAAATTAGAATTCACCATTCCTTATGAAGTACTAAGCATCAGACAAGAAGAATGAAACAGTCCCTTCAACAAATATTTACTGAGTGTGTGTATTCTGTGCAGGTCTTCTATTGGGCATTATGGAAAGAAAGCATATCGAGAAACATGCTTCATATAATAAAGGAGAAAAGCAAGTGGGAAAAGAGGTGCCAATGTGCTGACAGTGTGGACAGCTGGACAGAGAGGAGCGAGGAGCTGAAGTGGAGGCCAGGAGGAGCCCGGAGAAGGAGGAGGAGGAGGAGGAGGAAGTCCTGAGGTGGAAAGTAGGGAGGCCGGCTTCAGGGCCTCTTAGGAATATGGGCCTGGGGTCTACAATGTGGCTGAGGTTTGGAGACCTGGGTTTACTCTTTAGATAAAATAATGTAGAAGAAAAAAATGACAACTTTTCAGATTCATCTTTTCACTTTATAGTGAAAAGGATAAGTTAAACCCTATCACCAGAAATAACTGCTGATTAGAATGGAGAAGTAGAATCACAGCCGGTGATGATATTCAGAACATGGAAAGTGAAAACGATGGAAAAAGACACTACTGAGGAACCCCCTGTGTCACGGACCTGAGATATGAAGGACAATGAAAACAGAGAGGGAGGGCTGGAGATTTAGCTCAGTGGTTCTGGTGCTGCCTGGCAAGGGCACGGTCCTGAGTTTGATCCCCGGTAACCACATAAGACAATACCGAGAGTGGTGACTCAGTCCCACCAGCAATCAGTACCACATACCATGCTGCCAGGCAAAAAAAAGAAAGAGGAGGGAAACACATGGAAGAGCAGCAGGTAAAATTAAATCCCGAAGAGCAAGTGGTGGCCAATGAGGTCAAAAGCATAGAAAAAGAAAAGGGAAAGCTGAGAAAAATCCACAGATTCGGAAGTTTTTCAGTCCCTGGTGTCCTTTGGCAATACCGAGAGAAGAGACAAGAAAGTCACATCACATGATACAGACTGTACAGCATATGCCCTGTTTTGGAATAATGTCCCATAAAGATCATTTTGAACAATATCAGACACTTAGGGATGGAATCAGCTCAAAATTTGATAACAAAAGTAAGAAAAAAAATGCACAGCCACAAGAGAAAGTAGTTGACTTAATAAAATTTTATTTCTTTTAATTAATCTTTTTTAGGAAAGGGTTGGATTTTGGGTGTAAATAGAAGCATTATCTTAAAAGCCTGCTCATGAAGAAAACACAGAACTTGCACTAGGAGATACCTGAGCGGGGTCCCCGGCGTCAGACTCGGAAGCTAACACTGTCTCCTGGGCCGCTCGGGTTCTAAGGTGATCGCCGCTTTTGGCCCAGAGTAAGTCCCTCCTCTCCTGTCTCATTCAGTGTGGGCTAACGGGACAACTTCGGAACACTCTGAATTAGAAGACGGAACCCTGGAGGCAGTGACCAAGCCAACGGGCAGCATTTCCAGCCTCCTCTGTCCCTACAATCGTCACTGTGTGGAGATGTGAAAAGGCACAGAGTCGGGGGAAGATGCCCCACCAATGGGCATTGGAATCCTGAGCTGCTGCTCGGGCCCCACCTCTGTTACCTTATCTTTATTCTAAGATAAACACAGGCATCATTCCCTTCTAATCATGCCGCACTTGTAATCTTTATCTGTGTCATTTTCTGAATGGTTCAAAAAACACTGTATTTTCAGCCAGCGTATTAATTCTTCAATAAATATAAACATTAGCATGATAATGATGCAAAGATAGGTCTTTGTACACTAAGTATATGTATTGGTAATGAAAAACATAACGGATGAATTTTGAAGTGCATGTGTTCCTTACAATTATGTGACAAGTAAAGAATAGTACAAGTTTTAAAATACTTCTATATGAAATTTTAAAACACATATAATTAAAATGTATATCAGTTATGTGTCCACAAGCCTATCAACTAACTTCCCTAAATAATCTCATAGAGGGCCAGAGATTCAGCTCAGCATTTCTGGCGCCTGCCTACCAAGTACAAGGTCCCTGGTTCAATCCCTGGGTAACCACATACCACAATACCGGGCGTTGTGACTCATGACCACCAGCAATCAATACCACATACCACAATGCCGGGTGTGGTGACTCATGTGTGTAATCCCAGCAGTTGGGAGGCAGAGGTAGGAGGATTGCTGAGTTCAAGGCTTGCCTGGACTACATAGCTCAGGGCCAGCTGAACTACAAAGTGAGACCCTGTCTAAAAAAAAGAAAGAAAGAAAGAAAAATCTCATAGATTAAAAAAACAGTATTTTTGTTTTAAAAAGCTGAAAACTAATTTTACAGGCTGGCACTAATTTTATATTTATGGTTTTAGAAGTCTGTCACTGATCAACAAATTAGTCCTTCTATTTGTTTATGGCACACATTTGGAAAATTTAACTTTAAAGGATATTTAACTTTTGGAATAATTTCTCTGAAAAAAATTAAACATTTAAATGTGGAAAGAAGTTTGTGGTTTTAAATAATCTCCTTCTGATAAAGAAAGTCTGTCACAGTTGGTCTTAAATAGCTCAAAACTCATTTCTAAAATATCATGAACATTATTTAGTACTGGAATGAAATTAACTTCCAAACAGTACAACATAAATTGTTACAACTCTACTTTTTGATAAAAAAGTATGATGATGCAACAAAGTACTTTAATTTTAGCAAGTTGTCTTTTTCAATGACAGCAGATATCAGTTATTTCTGAACAAATCAAAAAGGTTTGAGAGCTCAAGTTCTAAAACAAAATTCCCTGTCCTTACACATAAAACTGTACATATTGCCCGGTAAAAAGAATGAGAAAAAATTATAAAACCTCTCTAGTCTTCTGCCATTGCCTACAAAATAGCTGAGAATGAGATGTTTTTCTAGAATTACTGTTTGAATTCTTAAGAGCATCTACGACCTAGTGAAAAATGATCTATTCTTACTATGTTTATTTAACGGGCACTTAACATCAGTCTTCTTCAAAATGATTATTTAACAAATAATTGTATTATTGCTACTAGTTGTAATCCCAAAATCCATTGCGTACTCCTTTATTCCTTACTATCACAGCCAAATAGACTGTCTCAGTCTTACTTATCGGTGTTTTACGATGTGGAGAACCACAGAGCATGAAGAGCTAACACGCCACTACTATTTCACTGGTCATTATGCTCCTCTAAATATTACAGTCCTCACTTCCAACACATGATTTATGTCACAAAGGTCTCAGTACTTTTCTCTAGCATATTTAGCATTCACTTCATATATCTGACATGATCTCTCACGGTAATGTCTCACAAAACGAAGGATCTGATATGAACCTATATATGTTTTATCAGTATGTTTTAAGTAAATAAAGACTATATATTTATTATATGGGATGATCCTATTGTGAATTTTGCTTTTTTTTGGGCTATGCATGTATTTTGTACAGTAGTTGGTCTTCCTAAAAATTCTTTTAAAATACATAGGTATAACATATAAAAACACTAGGATCTTAGTGCCGGGCATGGTGGCTCACGCCTGTGGTCCCAGCACTCGGGAGGCAGAGACAGGAGGACTGCTGAGTTCAAGGCTTGCCTGGGCTACATAGTGAGCTCAGAGCCAGCCTGAACTACAAAGCAAGACCCTGTCTCAAAAAAAAAAAAAAAAAATAGGATCTTCATTGTTGAGGTTTCAAAAATAAAATAAAAGTCCTGCCATCACGTAAACATCATTGTCGAGGGGTAGCGCTTACTAGGGATACGGCTGGCAGTGAGGCAAGTCAAAGGGCTGAGCTGTAGAAGATTTCAGCAGCAGGAAATGTGGAGTCCTCGCTGAGCAGCAGAAGGAAAGGGGCCTGTGCACGACGCCCCCCCCACAACTCTGCTGTTCTCTGGGACCACACAATGGAGGAGAGACAGGGCCCTGAGGGCCTCGAGAGTGCCGTGTCTGAGTAAGCCAAGGTGCGGCCATTCCGGTCTTTGTCATAGGGAGACAAGAGCCCGCTGGTGCCCCAGTTCTTAACGTGGTTCTGTTTCTCGTCTTTCATTCTGTTTGCTCCTTGGTCAGGTTCGAGCCCCTAGGCTAATTCCTTCACAACTGGACGCTGAATGATACTAAAGCAAAACCTTCAACTTTTATATGTAACTAATTTGTATTGGTTTTTTTCTTCCAACATAGGGTCTTTCTATGCACCTCAGGATGTCCTTGAACTCACTATGTAGCTCAGGCTGCCCTTGAATACGCAGGGGTCTTTCTGGCTCAGCCTTCTGCGTGCTGGCACTCCGGGCGTGCGCCACCACACCCAGCTTGTATTCGTTCTTGCTCCCTAAAAATTAAAGAATCTTGAAAGATAGTTTTGTGCACGCAATGTTTCTTGTTTGGATAATGCAGTTTACAATGCTTCTAACACTACACCCAAACTTAGAGTCTGTTGTGCCTGGTTAGTGACCTGCCTATCTGGATTCTTATCTATGCTGTGCTTTATCTCAGTCCTCCCCTCAGATCTACATAAACACAAAACAGTCATCAGAACTTTGGCCCCTAAAACCACATTTGAAGTGCTTAATATTAAGTGGCCATACAGCTGGTGGACACAGACCATAGCTCGCAGCACTGTGCATTACCAATAGAGAATTTTCCATTCCCATAAAAATGTCTGTTGCACAGTATTGGTCCGTAATGTTTTCAAGGAATGAGGCCAAAAAGTTCTGACAATTTTTCTCCATTATTTCTGTATTACCTACTTTAAAAAACACACAATAAATTAAACTAGTTGATTTAGAGCAAATCACAACCGAAACACTTGAGCATCCTAATGACTTCTCTTAGCTGTATGTTTCACATGCTTCGGATCTTTGCTTTCACTCAGAAATGCGGAGGAGCTGGAAATGTCCAGGACTTCCTCAAGAAAGAAGGTGGCTCAAGTTATAAGAGGGTAACTTTCCATGAGCCGAAAGGAACATGCTACCGGGTATCGCTGCGTGAAGACAGCGTGCTCCTTAAACTCAGCACCTCTGTATTTGTGCTGCTCTCTTGTCTCCTCAGTAGCAGACCCAGCAAACAATGTGCTTTGTCAAATATGAAATGAAGATGTTATATGTAGTCCTTTCAAGGATGTTTTTACCATCATTAGAAAGAACAAGATTAAAAAATATATCCATAAAGTTTGATATCCCATGATTTTCATATAATTGTTAGCTTTTACAGAGAAGATTGCAACAGCATAAACATAGGATAAAGGGGAGAATCAGAATGAAGGACTTATGAAAAATGACTTTTGAATTTCTCTTATTTAAAAGCATGAAGAAATTAGCAAGAAAAGTTAAGCTAAAAAAAGTAAACAATTCTATAAAAGAGGATGGTGAGGGAGCTGGACATAACAGAAGAAAATGGGATTTGAGGAAAAAATCTTGCATGTCTTGGTAAACAGTTGTTACACACCGGCTAATGTACTAGGAAGGTTCTGGTAACAGTAGGTTGTGCAGTTCCCAATCTCCCTTTTTCAGCCATAAAGAACATTTGCATTTCAAAGTAACCAAGTAGCAGTGTTACTGGATGAAACTTTAAGAAAAATATAAATCACAAATATTTCATCATTTATTTTGCATTTCCTTTAATTTATTTTAACAGTTTTGCCTAGAGATATATATTTATGTGGAATATTTCCCCAGGGCTTTGAGTTCTGTAACTGAGAGCATAACAAATCAGGAGTCAGTTTTCAATCATTCCCATGATTACACAACAGATGGCCAAACGCTTTTAAAGTCTTAATTATTATTTTTTGCCAATTTCTCATTCCAATCTTAACTAAAATGTCCCGCATGTTTCCACTTGAGAATTTTATAGACAGTGAAAAATGTTATTACAATTTGGTATAGTTAAGAGTTTCAAGTTTTAGATATAATTGTGCAATAGCACAGTCATGCACCTACTACCTACATATTCTCCAAATGATTGATCACAATCTTCATAAAATAAAATGTTATATTTCCTTCTTATGTGTTAGCTTAGCAATTATTTGCTCAATGTTCACTTAACTGAGAAATCTAAAATATTAAATTATAAACTATTATGAGGAGGTCATACATTGGACAGGGCTCAGACCATGCATGACGTCTCCTTCTGCCCTTCCAGCTCCTTTACAATTCCACCATACAGCTACTATTCATAGTTACTAACATCACACTGTCATTCTTGCTATCTCATACTACAATATGTATACTGAGATTGCCATATATCAGGCACTGTGCTGAGCACTTTCTTGCAGTATCTTTTGGGAACTTACATTCATTCTACAAGCAAATATTTCCACACTTGACACATGAAAAAAAAATGAGACCCATAATGTGTATTGGTTGTACAGTTCTGAGACCAGCTAGAACTGTACGCTATTTTCTTCTAATGCCAAACCATGAGGCTATTTTCCACGACTCACCTTTCTAGGCTACATTAACTTCTTCACACTGGTTTCCTCTATAAGCCAATGAGCTGAGCTATGTTTTCAAATTCTTACAAGTCTAATTAAATATTGCACAACTGACAATTGATTCTTGCACTCAGCTGTAGGGACTTGTAAGACTAAGTGCATGTACAGTCCATGAGACCATCTTGTCTTTGACTAAAGTGTGCAGCTGCAGTCACTTTGGTCATTGAGTCTAATTTAACCATATTTAATTTCTGAATTTAAAATTCTAAGAATATTAAACTCAGGATTACTATATTTTTAATGAAAATTTATATATTATAAATCTATATTCTTCCTCTATCATAAGAAATCTTATATTCTGAAGCATTTAGCACTTGGATTAATACCATGAAAATTAATCAACTATAATATGCATATTACTTTGTATACCACCTTAAAAATATCTTTCCTTAGACTGTAAATATTCACTAGACCTATTTAGATTTTAGATGTGATTATTTTAAAAACAAGTATCATAGAAATGATGTATGGCATTTTGAACTGTTAACTTTAATAATCTAAATTCTTAAATTCATCAAAAATCCTTCAAAAAGTAAATGATCTAGTAAAAAAGCAACCGTATATAAGCTAATATTTCTAATTTTTGGAGGATTAAATATTGTTTTGTATTTATTAGCTTATACAATCTCATGAGTTAGGTATCATGAAGAAAAAAAAAAGTCCAAAACAAAAGAAAAAAAATTCCTGCTCACAGCATGGTTTATTCTCTGTTCCAAACGTATAGTTTAAGAAACTTACTTTTAAATTAAAAACCAGTCAATTGTGGATTACCATTGAGGAGGAAAGAAAATGTGGCACATAAGAGGGGCACAGAACAGAAAAGGCACAGGCTGTATCACTAGGTGACAGTATTTAGCATAAAATATGTCATTGCCTCCAAAATGTGATCATTTTGAAGCTCAGCACAAGTCACTTACTGAGGTTAATCTCTAAAAAATGCTCTATAATTGTCAACTTGCAAAAATAACACTGCTTAAATATCAATCTGTCACCTCAGGAAATTGAAAAATTAGGCTCAAAATTTATTTTTAATGCAGTATAGACTTAAAAAATGAATAACAGAGTTTTGTTTTCACTTCTACCACATAAAAAGCTTAAAAAACAAAAAATGCTTTTATAACAAGGTACATACCCTGCCTATTACTTTACTTGATGTTATCATATTATCTTTTGAGTCAGAGTCTCACTAAATTACTTCGTTCCCCAGCTTGGGCTAGAACTTGGTAACTTCCTGCCTTGTTCTCCTAGAACACCACCATTACAGGACTGCGACAACTTACTTGCTTTGAAAGTTTCTAGCCCTACTCAAACAACAACTAGAATGCTGAGGAAACTAAAATTAAAATTAATTCTCTTAGATCTAACACAGAATTCAGGCCTCAGGGCTAACCAACACCCTAAAATCCAGAGGAACAGCAAAATATGGAAATTCACAGCTCCCATGAGCATCTTGGAGAAGTCACTGGAGTCACCATCTGTACAAATACTTCGGTCCTATGTGCGGTTTCTATCTGTGCGTCTCTATCACTGTTCCCTTGCTCTGCTTCTCAGCTGCCATGACCTAAGCACTTTTGTTCCACCACCCACTTGTGCCATAACGTCTTGGAGGCAGCCATTCATGGACTAAAACAGGAGCAAACTGGGCCAGCAATGTAGCTCCGAGGCAGATGCCTACCTGGCAAGTATAAGGTCCTGAGGTTGATCTCCGGTACAAAACAAAACAAAACAAAACAAAACAAAAAACAACAACACACACAAGTGATGAACAAATTAAACCTTTCCCCTTTCAATTGTGGATGTTGGATATTGTGTCTTTCAAGGAGAAAGCTGACTCATACATGTTCCCAGGTCATTTTTCATAATAGAAGTATAATCTCTGCAAGGGAAAATATTTTACACAGCCTATCTGAGGTGAGCAAAAGAGGCAATTAGCTAATTTTACCCCCTAGAGCTTTCATTTCTCACTGAAGAAAAGGGAAAAACAGGCTGAGAAAGTCTCCTGTAATCACAGGACAAAGAATTAGGCCCCCCAAAAGTGAGATTTAACCATTTCTCTTGCGCAGCACCTTACCACCGAGTCCAGTACATGAACAGTGAGTTAGAAACAAGGGAAGTGCAACACACACTGTGTATGGAAGGACGAGTTCTTATGGAAACACCAAGACAATAGGGGAAGGGAACAAACCATGGCCATGGGAACCAAAGCCTCTGCATCAACAGCTACAGCGGATATCAAACAGAGCCTAGCTCCAGCCATGTTAACGTAAAGCCTCGCACCAAAGGCATAGCTACACAATTTCTATTTCCCAATACATCACTCTAGCTGTCAACAAAATTGCAAAGCACAACAAAAGTCAAAAACAATTTGAAAAACCAAAACAAATGAAAGCCTAAGCCTCAGTATGACAGATTTTGCAATTATCAGGTAAACTCTCAAAAATTCTGAGTATGCATTAAAGCTTCGAAAGAAAAAGATTGGATAGCATGCAAGAATAGATAGGGAATATAAACAGGAAAATAGAAAGTCTAGAGAAATATAAAAAGAAACATTAGAAATCAAAAGCACAGTAACAGAAATGAGTATTACTGATGGGCTAATCTACAGAGTGGACATTGCTCGGGAAACAACCAATGGCATTGAGCCATGTCAATTTACTTCCCAAAAAGAAAGGAAAGAAAGAATAATGGAAGGGAGGAAAGCAAGAAGGGAGAGAGGGAAGACGTGAAGAAGAGAACAGAGGGAAGACAGGAGGAAAATTATTTAAAACTGGAACAGATTACCACAAAATCTAAGATTCTTGAGAATTACACAAGGTATAACTGTAAGTTATCAAATCAAAATTGCAAGAGAGAAGGGAACAGATCTAAAGGGATAGTGTGAATTATTAATAGTAATAGTACTATTATTATAGTGATACTAAGAATTATCCAAAATTAATGGCATACCTATCAACACAAAAAGGAACCTTGGTGAACACAGGAAGGGCAATATAACAATACCTGGGCAAATCATGTTCAAACTACAGAAAAGCAAAGAGTTGAGATTTTTCAAAAATTGAGGTGGCACTTCTTCTATGGAATGGCAAGGATAAGAATGACATCAGATTTCTTCTCAGAAACCACACATTAAGAAGAGTTTAGTCAAGTGTATAAAGTGCTACATGCAGAAAAGAACACTAATTTAGAGATATATCTTGAGTAAAATTATTCCTTTGATATGAAGGGGGAAAAAGTAAAAACTTTCTTTCCTTTTTTTTTTTTTGGTACTAGGAATTGAACCCAGGAAGTTGTAGTTGCAGGACCAGCATGATAAAGACTCTCTTAAATAAACAAAAACTGAAGGAATTTATTTGAAGTAGACTTGCATTGCAAAAAAAAAAAAGTTAAAACAGGTTTTCAGCAGCTCTGAAAAGAATATAGGTCAGAAATTCTGATCTATATATTAATGGAAGGATTAATGCTGGACATGTTTTATTTTATTGTTTACCAGTACTAGAAATTGAAACCAGGACCTTTACAGTGGGCTGCATCTCTAGTCCTTTTATATTTTGTTTGAGACAGATTTTGCTAAGTTGGTCAAGTTAGGCTTGAACTTGTGATGCTTCTATCTCAGCATCAGTATTACAGGTGGTCACCACCACACCACAGCTGATCACACAGAAAGCATGGATCTTAAAAGGACAATAAAGCAATGATATGAATAACTGTTTGCTTACAAATTTACATGAAATTAACCTTTCATCTAAAAATACAAACTACTAACATACATAAAAGAGAAGTAAATAATCTGAATATGTATACATCTAATGGAAAAAATGGTATCAATAACTTTCCAGATGAGTTCACTGGTGCATTTTAATAAACATTTTAAAAGGTGTGGCATTATTTCTCCCAGAAAAGAGGAATATCTGCTCAATAATTGTATAATGCCAGCATTATTACACGATAAAAACCAGGTACGTGTAGGGATAACCATGTATTTATATCTCTCGTGAACAGAGGTTCAAAATCTTCAAAAAACTGCAAATCAAATGCAACAGTGTACAAAAAACATTCATACCACATAAACAAAAGAGACTTACTCTAGACACATGAGCAAATTGGTTTGTGTAACCCACAATATCAAATAGATACAAAGCAAAAATCATATAACCACTTAATTGCTACAGATGCATATTTATCAAAAAATTAAGTATAATTTATACAAATCATTTACAGGATCTATATGAGGAAAACTGTAAAATTGTGAGGAAGAAGCCAAAATTCTAAAGGGAAAGACAGACATTTGTGTTCATGGATACAATTTAATAGTCTCTCTGACTTGATCTATAGATTCATCACAATCCCAGTCAAGTTCTAAGTAGGTTATTTGGGGAGTATCAGTGACACAGATCCTAGCGTTTACACAGAAAGGCAAAAGACAGATCAGGCAGCATATCAGGGAAGAACTGAGAGAGTGACACTATTCAACTTTAAGAATCACTACAAAACTGTAGTGATCAAGACAGTGTAACAGAGGTTAAGGAAAACAAAAAGCAAAAACAGACAAACCAATGAGCCAGAACAGAGACATTAATAAGCTGGTTTTTAATAATGGCACTAAAGCTTATAATAAATGTTGCTGGGAACATTGAATGTTCACATGAAAAATAATGAACCTTAACAAAGATCTTATACATCTCTATAAAATTAAAGTGGATTATAGATCTAAGTATAAAGTATAGAACTGTAAAAGGTTTTTAGACAATACAGGACAGACAAAAATCTAGAACCATGGGTTTTCACATTGAGTTTTGGATATAATGCTTAAAAACATAATCTATGAAAGAAAACATTGGTAACTCTAGTTTTATTAAAATTAGAATCTTCTGTGCTGTGAAACAATACTGATAAGAGAAACAAGAGGAACCATAATCTGGGGGAAATATTTGTAAAATACTGAAGCTGACAAGGACAGCAGTTTCTTACAAAACTAAATGCAGTAAAGTACAGCTAATCTGGGCCTCAGTATTTCTCTAAATGAGATGAAAATGTGTCTACAAAAATCCTGCACAAAAATATTTATAGCAGATTTATTCATAATCAACAAAACTAGAATGCCTATCACAAGTAAATGGATGAACAAATTTTTCTACCCATACAATGAATATCTTTCAGTGAAAGTATTAAATATGTTTCAAGCCATAACAACACATGGGAGGGATTTTTTTTTTTTTTTGTCGTACTGTAATTGAACCCAAGTGCACATCTCCAGCCCTTTCTTCATTCCTTGTTTTGAAACAGTATATCCATAAGTCATTCAGTTGCCCGGGATAGGCTCCCACTTGTGATCGTCCTGCCTCATCTGCCCTTGGTGCTGTGTTTACAGGCAGGTGCCCACAGGCCCAGCACGACACAGAGGAATCATAAACGTGTATTCTTTTGTAAAAGAAGGAACTTTGAAAGAGCTACGTATTGCGTGATTCTAAGAGTAGGACTTTCTGTGGAGCACAAAACTATAGAGACGGTTAAAAACAAATTCACCAGTTATCAAAGGTAGAAAGGGGTAGGGATGAACAGGGGAAGAACAGGGAATGTTTAAGGTAATGAAACTACTCTGTGTGGTAACGGTGGATATATGAGATGACACTATGCCTTTGTTAACACCGTTGACCCTTGCAACACAAGGTAACGGTCAAGGTAAATTATGGGCTACATTAATAAGAAGGAATTCATAATTGCTTATACCAAACTGTATGACAGTGTGGGAGGGTATCACGTGAGAACTCTGCCGTCTGTAAATGAAGAGCTGTTCTGAAAAGTAAGGATGATTAATTTAACAAAGAAGTCAAGCAGAAATTAATACTCAGTTTGGTCCTAGTGAGCACAGAGCATCAATTAGAGCTCCTCATATGGTAAAGAAATGAAACAAGCCTTCTGTTACTTTTGGACAACATGCTGTGCTCTGAAATGCCAGAAAATGTGTAAATTTAAAAATCTTTATCCCCTTGTGATGTTAGCTTTACCAGTCACACATTATTCTACTGAAAATGTTTAGCACTTTGCCCTCAGTTTACTTTTTTATTAAATAGAGAAATATATGACTCTAAAAAGACCTTGCACAACAAAATGAGATTTAACTTTGACCTATTGAAAAGAAATACAACAATCCCTTCATAACTACGACTACAACATGAAAGTCAAGATGAAGCCTCCCTAAATCTTAAGGCATAATGCTAAGGGTTGTACGCATATCATGTACTGCATGAATCACGTACCAACATCATCCCTCTGAAGAAATCACAGCCTAGAGAAGTCACATTACCCACATTTGCAAACACAGATTTCAAGCTGGTAGGTATGTCAAAGCCCCCCTATTCTCAGCACCCAATAAGCAAGATTCATTGCAACAGAAAAGCTAAGGGTGCTACATGAAAATTTTCCAATGTTTGTCAATCTTGGATACGATCTTGAGTAAATATTTTATGAGTGTAAGTACTATTTTGGTGCTTTGTACAAATGTGTACATTCATGTGTATAGAAAATGTGTACTATGAGAAAAATAGCGTGTGTGTGTGTGTGTGTGTGCATGTGTGTAACAGAGAGGGAGGAAGGGAGGAGAGGACAGAAAGAGAAAAGGAGAGAGAGAGACAGTGAGGGGAGAGGGGGAGAGGACAAAGAATAAAATAGATTTTAAGGCATTTACAAAATCTCCCTGTATTCATTTTGGATTACAATAACTTGAATGGGTCACCAAGGTACCACAACATAACTGCTGACTGCTATACTGAAGGGAGATTTATAAAGCTATAGATCTCATCTCAGCCTCCTTTCCAATTTACTCAGTGGAAAATGCCATTGGCCTTCCAAAACCTTAACTTATGTTTGGACCCCTTCCATGTTCAAGTCCTATTCTTGTGTTGCTGACCATTAAAATGAATATTTCAGTAGGGCTGGAACCGTCTCATTAGCCCAAGCCAAGCTTTATATGGCTTGTGCACTTTAAGAGGTTAATCTACCTCGCCAGCTCGTTTTGTTCAAAAGTATTAAATGGAGAGACTGCAAAATCAAAGAAAGGCAAAGTTCACTCCGTAAGACCTCAAAAAACATAATGGTGTATAAAACCTCTACATATTTTTACCATAATATTTTATGAAACATGCACGTACTCAGTGGAATAGAATTCAAATGAAATGGTTCTGAAGGTCACCTCTAAGTCACTACATATGTAGTAGCTCTGAGAGAAGTACGTGTCATTTCAAAATTGCATGGACCCAGAATCTTCCTTTCCCTACTTTATTATTAGTCCAGCAGTGTACCATACAAGGAGAGAAAAAGTTACCTAACATTATTTGGCCAAGCATCCAGTTCGCTAAACTATTCCAAATTTCCTATCAACACATCCTTCTGTGTTGCAAAAGGAATTACAGAGCAATTCTAGGAGGAAGAACTACTTAGAGGGTAGGGAATAAATATAAAAATTAAAGACAATTATGTTATTCTCAGTTTCAAAAACAACTCTGTCAACCCTTTGATTGCTGTGAAACAAGCAATAAGCACCTAATCCCTGCTATTAAAGGAAAGTAGGTATGGGGTATGAGTACAGGGATCCCTTAGTATTATTCTGATGTTTCTCAAAGGTCCAGATTTTTGGGGCAATGATGATTCTCCTAAGGGGAAGGAAGTAAAGGTCCACTTTGCATGACAAAGGTCAGATTTCTGCAGGCAAATGAGACTTCTGTAGTTGACTGTTCCTGGGCTGTCACTCGTGGGGGCAGTGCCCAAAGGTCAAGAGAGGTTCCAAATTGTGCTTACCGCTTAGGGGACACCCCAGGGCTACCTTAATCAACTTAAGGTCATTAGGAATTTCTTACTCTGGTTCCAGTTTCATTCCTCTAATTCATGCTATTACATATCAGTAATGCAGTACTGATGTTGACTTTTAAGAATGCAGTATTTAAAAAGATAGAATGCACTCAATTGACAATATTTTTAAGTCTAAAACTGAGGGCAGAGAAATTCAAGTAGAAAACAAAGGTTGATAATCTGGCATCAATAGCAAAGCATGACTTTAAAATAGCAGCCCTGGAATTTTTGCTATATGTTGAATGATACTACTCAGGACTCATTTGACCATGATGTGGTTTTACACAAATATTCTATTAGCCAGTTTCTCCAATCACTACTTACATTTTATTATGGTAATATTTTATAGTTTACTTTTTTGTAATGACATTTAAGTCACTGAAATACAACAAATGCTAAACTAAAAAATATTTTTAAATATTCCCATTCTCTTCTATGCAAATATATATACCTAAATTATCTCACAATAGAACTGGCAACATACCAAATGGATCATATTTCTAAGAGTTGGAAGAGTTCTGCCTATTTGTAATTAGTGAAGGTTATCTCTAAGTATTTTATATAGCACGTAGAAAACATCTGGATTTAATTATACTTTCTTAGACAATGGGAATTAAATTAGGAATATTTTGAAACCCCTATAGAGATATTAAAGTATTAGCGGCTGTTTAAGAACTCTACTGCTACAATGCCTAAAAATGTTTCATTTTACAGATCAACAGCCTGACACTTCATAAATATCAGATTTTCAATATAAAAAGAAGAAATTCGAAATCAGGATAAATACAGAAAATACATCACTGGAAAAGGACAGGGATTTTCACTATTATAATATGTTACATAAATGTGTAGAAAGTGCCTTGAGTATTTGCACAGATTTGAATAAGGGTGTATTACATATATGCTGGGCAGGATTTCTTTTTGAATTTTATTGTAGATTGAGAATTTCAGTGAGCATAAATTAACAGCTTGTTATTCATTCTTCACAGAGGAAAAACCTAAGCTGTTCTCATGGAAACAGTGGGACACAAAGTATGAGTTTTTAGTATTTATCCCTACGTTTTAAAAAAGATCAGATTTTCTTTCTGGATGCTTACTGGTCCCAAATGTCACCTCTCAAAAAGAGTATCAGCTTTGCAGTGAGATTTCAATCTCCCAGGGTTCAGAATATATTCAAGGCTGCATGCTCAGCAGGACAGAAGTCTCTCTCTGTGAATGTAACTGTATCACTCATCAGTAACCTTCTGCCATCAGAGGATGCTGGGTTTTCTTTCCTCTTAGGAACTGCTTGGGCCTCGGAATGCCAGTCACTGCCCTGCGACCTGGGGCAATATTCACAGAATCCCTCTCAATAGCTCTACACATGCCAGTGGTATAACTAAATGCCAAGGCTGTAGATCAAAGTCCCCACATTCTCAATCTCATGTCCTCTATGGATCAATTTTCATAAACTATATTCATGCTTTAGAAAGAGATTGAGGCTCACTCTTGGCTTTCTTCCTTTTATCCCAGAGAAGTTTCTTTATAAGAAGGCCAATATGATTAGTATATAATAGTGTGAAATTCTGACGCGATTCATGAAACTCAGTCATCCTTGCCTTTGTATAAGCTTCTACTGAAGTATTTACATGTATCATCTTAGAAATATAAAAATCTTCAGGTTATAAAAACAAAAAGACACTTTTTGTGACAGACTGCTTTGTGATACCTAACCATCTTTTCACAGTACCTCATACAATAGGAAATAGACAGTGGGTCATAAATTCTAATTCATGATTGATTCTACTTTTAAATCTTCATTATGCTACACTTAAATTAGACAATCAAAAATAGCTTCAGCGAGTGTTTTTATAATCAGTATCCATTTTAATTACTCAGAATTGCTTGGAAAAATGAAGATAATTTGAAATTATTATCACTCAGAAGATTTTATATACTATATATAAAGTATAGACATTTATATTTCTTCAAGTAGACCTGAGTAAAATTCAATAAAATACACTATCTTCTGTGAATACCTTTTCCTATCAGTTGTGGGCATAAAAAATTTTAAAATTGACAATTATCGCTAAAGAACCATATATGGTAAACAGTGTACCCAATGCTACATGGGATTACAATATATCTAGTAAATGTTTATATATATGTTTCTTAAAGTGGTAAGAGCACATAATACATTACATGTACAAATACCAGAGTACTCAAAAAGAAGATGGGAAAAAGTACATGCCTTAGAATTACCGCGCTGTTTACCAAATTCTAAACAAAGCTTCATTGTGTTGCTATCCCTGAACAAACAGTAGCACAACTATGAAGTATAATCAAAATATTCAGGGAATGTTTAAAACTTAAAAATAATTCAGTATGGTCAAAGATGTTTTGAATTCATCCCTCTCAAAATACACCCTCTTGGTTCAAATGCACTTATCCCCCTGCTCATGCCCCCTTCCGGGGGACCGTGGCAGCGCTTTCTCTCCCCTGCCTTTGTGAAGGGTGGTGGAAACATGGCGAAGGCCACTGCTGAGGACCCTGTGGAGAGCGCTGCTCGCGGGATCGTCACGGCATGGCCCTCGCCCACCTCGCTCAACAGACTGAGGACCTAGGGGTGTCCCAAAGGTCAAAACCACCTCAAAAGTAAATGTTTGCAAGTGATTCAAGATCCGGAGGCAGCCAGGACAGCAAGTGAAGATACTCACGCAAGTCCTTCCGGGACCGCTTCCGGACGCAGCGCGAACAACAGCATGTGGAGGAAGGAGGAGTATTTCGAGGAGGATTAATGGCAATGTGATAGTTACCGTTATTTAAGGGAGACGTTTGCTGTGCATTTAATCATACTTTATGCACAGCACCGTTAGGTCCGTGTCTTCAGTCTGAGTTCTGTAATCCAACAGGGATGAGGCCTGTCACTCAGGGCTGAGCGCGCCTCCCTCTTCTCATTAAGTAACCGGCTAAAACTGGAGACTTAAAAAACATTTTTCAGGCGAGCAAAAGTTTTTCTGCAATTTCGTAGTCAGTGGTTGAAACCAAGAAGAGCAAGAGATATTGGAGGGAACTAGAGTTCTTTATTAAAGGAAAACAGTTCCATTTTCTGAGAAACAATATTTTCCTTTATTCTACCCTTTATCGCTAATAGGAAACTAAAAGTCAAATACAGTAAATTTTTATTAGGCATTTTGATGATACAATTGATCAACCAATTAAGATACCAACATGGTGCGTGTGTGTGCTGTGTGTGCGTGTGTGCTGTGTGTATGCATGTGGACATGTCTATGCTGCCATAGGGGCTATAACATCTGTGATTTCAATTCTCTGATTTTCAAAAGCAAAGGAAGAATGAAACTACGGGGAGGTGCATCATGGGAGAGCAAGTGGGGTTCTTGCAAAGCAGCTTACCAGTTTTTCGAAGAGGGAAATCATCCTTGGCATCCTGGGTTCCTGGTAATGTGTATTTGTAGGACGGAGAAGTTCCGCTAAGGGGTGGAGAGCTTTGATCCAACGACGTGTGGTGGGCAGCCCTGCAAGAGCAAAGCAGGCCGTCACTGGTGCTGCGGCCCCGCCCCGCGGTGCTCTGTGGCTACCGCTGCTCCTGCTCTTTCTCCTTGAGGAGACAAAGCACGGCCTCCTGTAACCAAGCTCACAGACTGCCAGCCGGCACACTCAAGGGCCTGAGGGCAGCTTATCTCCTGAAGACACCAAAAGGCTCAGGTGTCCGCACTTCTAGAGCAGTTCCAAAGATGTGGACTAGAGATGACACTCTTCTTCCTTATGAAACTAATCATTAACTTTTTTCCTCTTTCAGGGTGACTCTACTGGAAAAAACACAACTCTGCTATTGAACTGAGCCAAGATTCCCAGTAATACAAACATGAACAAATATTAAAAATAGTGAAAACCATGAACAATGTATAGTGTCACTGGCACAAGGATTTTTCTAATAATACTTATTTGAATAATTCTCAAGAATAACCTAGTTTAACAGTGTCTTGTCTACTTACAACTAGCAAAAGTAGAAGCAAATTCAGATTGTATAAGTGAATGATTTATGTTTACCTGAAATTCAGTTCTAAGAAAGAATTTATAAATAATGTGAAGTCACGACTAATATTCTCAAAAGAATAGCTAAGGATTTTTTTTTTTTTTTTGAGGCAGGGTCTTGCTTTGTAGTTCAGGCTGGCCCTGAGCTCACTATGGTGCCCAGGCAAGCCGCCGCGAACTCAGCAATCCTCCTGTCTCTGCCTCCCAAGTGCTGGGATTACAGGCGTGAGCCACCACGCCCAGCATTGCAGTATGCGGTGTTGATTGTTGGTGGGCGTGAGTCTCCACGCCCAGCATTATATGTGGTTACCGGGGATCGAACTCAGGACCTTGCGCTTGCGAGGCAGGCGCCGGAACCACTGAGCTAACCCTCCGGCCCTAGCTAAAGAATTTTTAACTAATACATTATTTGCATTTAATTTTCATTAAAAATTATCTTCTTAAATGGGCTTTGATTTTGAAGGAATTATTAATTAGTTATAAATTATAAATTCAATTTTAAGTAACAAAATTCTTTTAAGGTATTTTCTAAGATTGAGGAAACATCTGAAAAATCTTCAGAAGTTGGCTTCTCAAGTTAAAAAACATGCACGAAAGAAACTAAGTGGTTAAATATATCAAACATTCTGGAATCTGCCTGTTACCTTTTTTGTTAAGGCAGAAGTGACATAGAAAATAGCCTTTTAAGTACAGAAACTACTTTTTTAAAACTCCTGGAATGCTTCCAGTTTCCATATAATAATTATATATTTGTTCCTCTCCAGGATGATAGGAAGGATTAAAAATATATTCAAGGAAAAATCCTCTAGTCATTCAGAGATCACATTCATGAGAGAAATGGAACCATTAGCTATTAAGCTACTATCTATTATTTGTCTATCAGTTCTTTGCTATGGCTTTTAAAAATACCAGATCCTTCATATTTTTCTAGAAAGAGGAGTTATGTACCACATAGTATCTCTTTACTGGACTGGTAAGACAGAAGCCCGTAAACACAGTGATATCACAATGGATCACACTGTCAGCCTGCATGGTAGAAGCCAAACTACTATTTTATGGGGTAGGTGAAAAGAAGTACAGAGGGCAGTGGTAAACTTGGTCCTGAAGACTTGGCTTTATTTATTTTAGCTACTCCCCTTCTCTGCCCTTCCTTTCCCTATCTTAAATTCCTTTCTTCCTTTAATTTTTTTAATTGAGTCAAAATCATTTGGACTTCTAAAAATAGCTCTAACTTCCACTTTACACCAAGCCAAGTAAAATAAAATCAAATCACAATCTGCCAAACATTTAGAAATTATGTATAGATATCACATGTATCATCCAAAAATAGAAAAATGCAAACTACAAATTAATGTCTATGTTCTCACTCATATGTCAGTTATCCAATCAACAATGAACATATATGCTTCTTTGTCCTTAAGATGGTAACCCTGGGCTGGGGAAGCAGCTCAGCAATCAGGCCCTTCCCCAATAACTAAGAGGCCCTGGGTTCAAGCTGTAGTAACATCCAAAAAGAAAAAAGAAGAAAGAAGGAGGAGGAGGAAGAGAAGAAGAAGAAGAAGAAGAAGAAGAAGAAGAAGAAGAAGAAGAAGAAGAAGAAGAAGAAGAAGAAGAAGAAGAAGAAGAAGAAGAAGAAGAAGAAGAAGAAGAAGAAGAAGAAGAAGAAGAAGAAGAAGAAGAAGAAGAAGAAGA